>JADGIL010056482.1:0-11960 GCA_020352625.1 Cactoblastis cactorum
CTGTACACGGAAGATATTTAAGAAAAAAATATATACAGGCTCTTTATAGGGCCTATAGAAGCCAAAACTGTTATTTTATTGGAATTTTTGTTTGTCTGTCTGTATGTTTGTACGCGCATCACACAAAAATTACCGAACAGATCTAGATGAAATTTGGTACAACGATGGACTATGACCTAGATTAAAAGATAGGCTACTTTTCATTCCAGAAAAATGTACGGTTCCCGAGGGATATAATTTATTGTAACCGAGCAAGGCGCTGACAAGATATTGTATAATAGTATCCATTGGTGGGACGAAGTAGTAATTTATAAGATCTATTATATACATAAGTAGTAATGTGTTATATCGTATGTCAATTTTGTTTTTCTAGCTTAATGCTCGTATGACGGATACCAGAAATGGAAATTTTCTGATTTTAAATTGTTCAACAATCAGTGAATCTTAGATATCATCTTAGCACGTTTTTGATCAACTAGTTCCTAGAAAGATAATATTAAAGAATAATACACCATAATCATTAATACTTTAAATCCTAATTTTGGATTTCGTTATATTACAAGAAACCTGTTTTTTTACAACTTAGGATAAATGCCCCTGATATTTCTAATCTGGCAAACTGGTTAGCGGCTACTATAAAATTTAGACGTTCAGAAAAAACAAACAACGATTTCATGATGCGTTAGCACGCGATTGTTCCTTGGATTATGTTGGTATTCGTAAAGGATAAGGCAACATATGTCTGTAATTGCTACTGAGTGTTAAAATATAGCTTCTTTTCTCTCTAATATATTTTTGTACTGAAAAAGCCATCAGATAATATTTATCTGATCAATATCGTTAAATAGCAAAAACGTATTTTTTTCAGAAAAGCAATAAGTAAAGATGAAAATATGTGAATGAGAAACGTCTAGTAATCACATACACCCGAGGGATATAATTTATAGTAGGTAATCGTCGGACGAAGTCGCGGAAATTAGCTGAATTAGAATCGAACCCGGGACCTCCTGACTATCGGTCAAAAACGTTAACCGTTACATCACGGAGGTCGGTGTCATTATCATTATATGTATCTTACACAACCTTGGGACTTATCTTTTTTATGTTTGAGTTTTAATAAAATTTACACAACAATAGAGGCACTTTTTCAAAAGATTATATTATAAGATTATATCACACCGCCTTTTTACGTTACTATTTATGAGATATCGATTTCTGCAGCAAGATAACATACAAAAATATATCTTTCATTTGACTTCGGCTCCAAAACGTAGAATAACCAAATACTCTGTGGAATAATACGACGAGTGAAATCTTTTCGTTCCAAATTAATTTCCAAAGTTACAGCAAATACTCAGAAGGATCAAGGATATCAGGCAAGGGTAAAAAAATCAACGTGAACCACAGTACCACTTCTATATTTCTCATCTCCGTCATTTTTATTTCTCTCAAGAAAAATAATTATCTAATTACACATCATACATTACACTATAAAGTTTCAATAACAACAACGACTGTTTTATACTTATTCTTACGTCTTTTCATAGTTTTGCTTAGCAAGGGGAATCTGAAAATATATTTTTCGAATAGTTGGCAAACGTTTTAGTCAACATTAGCTTAGTAGCTCTTTAGTTAAATGCTATTGACTATTTAAGTTGATTGTAAAATTTTATTGTTCAGGTGTTCGCCTGAATATTTTAAGAGATCCCATATTGTTTTTTAACGTTTGATTAATGAATTCATCAGATGTTGATTACTAAGCTAGTGTAGAACTCGTTAGTTACCCAATTTCCTTTCAATGAGTATAGAATCTTATCTCAAAACTGGTTCAATATTAAATGCAGTAACTTGACCTTCCATAAATACATTATTGATTACTTACTATACTAATTCATATATGAATATATAATTTATTAAAACCTTATATCTCATAAATATAAAACTTTTCTGTTTGACAGAAAATTCACCGATTTACCACATTAAATATGTACCATTTGAAATTGTAGTAAAAAATATTTCGTAAAGTATATAATGACTAATCATGACTTGCGTAGTGTTTCAAAGATTCGCCTGTAAATACTTAGTAATATCGAGAAAGCACAATATGGCTATGTTTCAAGCATTCGTAGCTGCTATATTAATTTATTCATATTCTCACTAAATTACAAGTACAAAAACATTTACACGCTAAAAAAATATGCATCTGAAGGCAAAAATTTCGGTTGTATCGAACTTAAACCGTACACCACACTAAACTTTGTTCTAAGTTGTACTTTGTATCATTTGGCAGTGGGATCAGTTACCTTATTAATCGTCTATATACTGCTCGGAATCTAACCTAATAGAAACTTTTAATTCTTCAACAATAACCAACAAACAATAATGAGTAAATTACCTACTATCTATTGTCTAAGTGCCATGATATAAAAAAAATAACATCCTCAATTAAAAAGTCCTAATGTAAATAATAAATAGTGTAAACCTATGAGAATATAGTACACAATAACCACTACCCATAATTTGACTCGGTTCGGCTACGGTTACCAACATAAGACTGGGTGCGCGGCACGGTAACTAAACCTAGGAACGATTCAATCATCACATAACCACCACGATATGCGCACGTTAACTTAAGCACTATAATCGAACACTACGAACGACGATTGCTTTTTAAATAGTACATGTTGTACCTAATTCTACGTCACCTAAACCAGAACGCCCTAAAAGCGTCACGCTATAGCAAGTCTGGAAGATTTGCGCAACTAACACGGCACTAAACCTCGATGAAACGGCCTCCCGACGGTTATATTGCATTCTCAGACTTTAATCTGGCTTCTGTCGACATTATTGTCTATAGAACTTTAGATGAGGTCGCAGAGACTAAGTCACCACCAAACTTTACGAATTACGATAATAAATATCACAACTCTCGACGGCACTGCAATAAATTCGTATCGTATCCGACCAGAAACGTTGAGAGAAGCACATTTATTTAGAGGCAATTGTCGATTTGAACACTGGACGTGTAATTATCACAGTTTTGATTTTATTTGAGGCTCGGGTCAAGCCTTCGCTTTCTGGCGCGGCCGACACTGCACCATGCAGACGTAGCCAGCGTCGACATCGCAACCGCTCACCAAAAGGTTCATGAGGACGCTTGAGGAAGGCTTTGTCGAGCTGTGCTTTGGAGACGAAATAGGCGATGATGAAGGGCTACGCTTTACACGCTTCGCCTTAGGCTCTTCTTCCTGTTTCATGACTCTTTTGACACCAGTATCCCATGATGAGACTGTCGTGCTTGGTATGAGCGCTAAAACAAAAAATTATTCTTAAATGTCAGATTCAAAATTAAATGAACAAAATTTCATGATATTGAGATTACAATATACCTTGATCTGAATAAATATTTGAAATGAGATCTTGTGGAGCCGGGCCTGTGGTAGGCGCAGCAAGAAGACGTTGCAATGCCGGAGCCGGAGAAGTCGAGTGCTGATCTGAACGCTGGGGCCTCGCCAGACTGACACTATCGGGCAAAGCACCCCACATGACTGCTGATTCCAGCACAGGGAGGTCATCATTCAAGGGTATAAACGGCGAGTTCCCATCGTCAATATCGTTATCTGACCTTGCCCCGTCGAAAGCATCTAATGATAAGTCGTTCAGTAATGACGATTGCTCGCATGATGATTCAGTCTCCTAAAAAAGTATTATATCAGTAAGAATTATCAATTTAACAGTACTAATATCTAAAATATTAAATAATCAAAAATCAAAGTACTTGTGGTTCAGGTGATGACAAGAAAAGGGAATCTGGAGTTAAAGAATCGACCGGCGAAGTATTGGCCAAGTCATCTCCCAAAAGACTGCAATAATTTCCGTTGAAAATAAAATCATCATCGAATGGATAGAATGTGTTGTTTTCCAAAGGCACACATGTGTCTCCAGCCGTTGGGGCCAAATGCGTCAGATCGTCGGGCTCGTCCTTTAGCACTGAAAATATAACAAAATTAATTTTAAAATTATAATAACTATATTAAATATTATAGATTTATATTATACGTGCTACCTTACCATATAGAAAGCAATTACACTCACTTGTAAGTCCCTCGTCTTGGAACGTTAAGAAACCTGTGTTCATTTCTTTCTTTCTTGGGAACAATATCTGTTCCGTTACAGGAATAGGGCGTTCTTCTTCAGAAGGCGGTGATATAATGTTGTCGTTTGCTACTTCCGTAGGAGGGCAAACGACAGTAGGAGTTGGTACGTTTTGAAGCACGGCCGGTTTCAAGTCTACGTGCTGTACTTGGTGTGCAGCAAACACCTCATCTTTGCACTCGATACCGCTGTGAACAGGAAGGAGATAGTAATATTGCGTTGCCTATAGGCAACAAAGCAGTCTAATGTAGGTCTATTGCATAATTGTCTCGCATGTGTCGCATTCAATGTGCTACATTTCCATGGTTATTTAGTAGAAGAATAATCGTGCATTACTATGTTAATTGATTTTGCACTTGCGTGAAGAACAGGGAAGTGCTAACAGAAAACGTATTTGTAGTACATGCAATACAATGCATCGCGTTGCAAGATATGCAAAAGTATTT
Organism: Cactoblastis cactorum; assembly: GCA_020352625.1. Taxonomy (NCBI): domain Eukaryota; kingdom Metazoa; phylum Arthropoda; class Insecta; order Lepidoptera; family Pyralidae; genus Cactoblastis; species Cactoblastis cactorum. The sequence continues at coordinate 4,602 of JADGIL010056482.1, forward strand.
ATGTGTTATCATATCAGCCAACAACAGTGAAGGCCATTTGATGACGAATTCAAACATGTATAACTGAGTACAGTTCTCCAATTTAAGACTAAAAACTTAAACATGTTTGAATATAATGCTAATTCATCATGATATCTTTCCAATGATATCGAATTTGAATCTGATAACAGTATGCAAGATATCATCAAACAAACAATAAACTATGTTGTATGTTTGCTATTAGATTACGAAATACTGTTCTAAACACGGTAAGTTAATAAATCATTTTTATAGAGTTTCAAAACTAAATTGGTCACATATGCAACATACAATATCACATATGTAAAGCAAATGCTATCGGTCGAGTGACTGTCTGCAAATTTATAATGAACTTGATTATGATAACAAAATCTGTTTGATTTGATTACAATTTTTAATATTGCAAAGATAAATTATTGATCAGATAGCCCAGTGCTGCAGATTCAGGTTAATATTTGCGTCAATAGAAAGAATAAACACAGATCTACGCCGATAATACCCGACTACGGTCTATGAGTTCAAGTTTCAGTTAACCCTGCGATAAAAGTTTGTAGATAATATAATTACAATAAAAAAAATAGAGTTTCGGAAAACGTAAAATAGATACGCTTTTTATAGATACCGTTCCCATGGAGTTGGTATCCATAATAAGTTTATATTTTGATATGTCATAAGATATCATCTACCAAACAAATATTACGACAGATTACTACAAATACTATCATAGTAATGATGAGGACGCGGCGAAAAATTTCGTAATAGCTGAAACTGTCAAGTCATAACGATGAATCCAATTAGACAATCCAATTTATAATGACGCAGCACCAAATAATCTTGGACTAGACATAAATTAGGAGCAGGGTGTTTTATTTTTCTCTGCATTTATACGTAATATTGAAAGTGAATCTGGTTAAAAGAGACGAACAGTTACGATTGCGTGGAGATAGAAAGGGATGTGCGGATGGCAGCAATCGCGGCCTTTCTGTCGACCTTGCAACCTTACCCCTCAAACCCCCCAAGTGTTCTCTCTACGCTGGCCATTCACCAGAAACGTAGTAAAACCTGCGTGCGCATCTTAAACACGCAGAGTTCTTTATCGATTGCAAACTCCCAAATTCCATTTCGGCCTATCCTGACGAAACCTCGCCGAAACTGAAAGTGATTCCACTTTTAGTCGTCTTTTTCTGAAGTGAAAGAAAAGTTAGGTGTCTAACAATGAAGATATATGTTAAACGAGCTATATTTTTTTATTTAGTTATTTAACTAAACTAGTGATTTTAATTAATGATCAAAATTTGATGAAATATTAATTGGATTTAAAATCCTTGAACAAAAAAATTTCTAAGTATTAAAATTTACGAAAATAAAAAAATTTATACAATTTTAAAGAAATGGAACAACTATTTCGTAAGCGCGACCTTGGCCGTGATACAGTTGACTAGCGCAAATCAACAATTACATTCGCTATGGTCGAGGTTGACGTGACGTTACACAAACATTCGAGACTAGATTGCATATCAATTACTTATTATTGACAAGCCTTTAATTAATAATTAAATTTTAGTAAATAAGGCTCCAAGTTTAAAATATCTCGTGATAACTTCTGGTGATCACAATTTTCCTAATGAAAATTACATTATGACTCGAGAGAAAAAAAATGGTCAAACACCATTTGACTGTAAAAATAATAATCTGAACCATTAAGGATATCACGTTAGTAACGAAATAATAATACGGAAAGATAAGTTATTCTGTTATCGAGTGTTATCTATGCACTCACTCCATTATCAGACGATACAAAATATGTGAGCGAAATTATACAAAAATTTTGATCAGCTGCAGACAGACGAGTTAGCGGCTGATAAATATTTATCAACTTGTTCCAAGGAGATTATGATAAGATAGTTTTTGTGTATTATGACGTTATTTATAGAATAAAAAATGCTACAGTGTCTTTCTATAATGATTTAGATATCTTCCCTCTCTCTGATGAAACTACCAACATTGCAGAAAATGTTACTGCGAAATCCAATCATTCATTCGTCATTACCAGTAGTAATAATGAAAATAATATTACTTTAATTCTGATCAAATAACTTCAACGAAATACAAAGAATTTCAGCAAAATGTTTAAATTATTTCATACATCTTAGTCGACGTCAAATAAATATCTGCGTTTATTACACACAATGAATAGACAGTCAAATCAATGCATCGGTCTGCCAATGGCGTCGCGAGAAGCTGCGCGGGAGTCAAGGCCGGCGTGGCGCGGTTATGTAACCTAGAGGGGGACAGCGGGGGACGATACTGCTAATTTTAGCTGATCTAACAAACAAAACTACACCGGTCTAATGGAGACGAACACAATGCAACTCATGGCAACTCTTAACCACAACACTTTTTAAAGACACGAATAAATAAAACACGAAAGCCTAAATAACAACTGCGACTAATAAAGTCAATGGACAAAAAAATTTAAATAAAAATTGAATTTTAAATAAGACTGGTGAAGTACAAATTTTTATCCAGTTCGAGGCACATTAACAAATTTCTAGCGACTTGGAGACGCAAGTATGCAATGACCACTTATACACATCACAGCACTGTCACTGTTGCACTTATTCTTACCATGATGTGAGCGGAAATAGGCGTTGTTATTAAACAAGGCTGGGTGTTGCCGGTATTTTTAATAGAATCAGCTGATCGAGAACGCGATTAGCGGCGTGAGGAGCGTCGGACTTTCGCAGTGTACGACAGGTTTGGCGTCTGAGGCGCGAATGATACGAAAACCGGACGGCAGCGGCGGCGCACTCGTGGTCGTGACGCGGCGCGTTGTGACTTTACAATCCCACTATTATATACATACACTTAGTAATTTTTAAAAAAATTGTCGGCATTCGGCAGCCACGCGAGCCGATAACCAAGTTCACGTTCGTGCAGCCGTAATTGAACGATGATCACGGTATATTTATCCAAACTAACATTGCATGATGTGAGGGTGATATTCGCACTTCTAAGGCCGTTCTGGGTTACAGTTGCAATATTATTATGTTCTCAAATTCCATTTCGTTTGAAGACCAACAGAATATTTCCGTTTACACGTAAAACACTGGTATTTTGCGGTTTTACTTTGAAATGTCGAGTTCCTATATTTAATCCAGCAGGGATGAAAGGAGTTATTTTGGTGACAGCGCTCCTGTTAGGTCATCGAACTTATTTGTTAGAATGGTGTCTTTAGAAATGTTTATAATGTATATTATTAATACAGTACATTTTTATTATAGTTGCCATAGGGTGCAAAACATTGAAATATTATTATTTCAAGGGAAATATTACAAAATAACAAAACTTCAGTAGAAGGAAAATATAATATTATCCCTTTTTCCATGAATGATAATATATTTTGGACATTCTCTAATTTACGTAGTTTCATAGGTAAAATCAATACTTATTTTTGTATAAGTCGGTAAACACCTGTCGTTTCCTTAACCATATCTAAAGTAGAATATAGGCGAGATACCTTGCTCTACGACTGATTTCAGATCATGTCTTATATTACTAATGTTTATTTAAAATCTATTATTGATCCAATAAATATTCTCTTCGGTTTTGTCATAACTCATCATGTGATCAAAAAATTGCGGAATTGAGACCAACTCTGAATTAAAGTCGAGTCTAATGACCCAGTAAGGGTATCCCGGGAGAGTTCTACCCCGTAAGAGATAAAGAAGCAATACTGCATCTGTATTACCATGATAAATTTAGTACTTTTAAAACGCAAACAAAATTCAATGGCCACATGCCAACTGTCTAGAGAAGAAAAACCGGATGATATAATATATTTGGTGTAATATCAACAATTTACTTTCGTATACTACCGTGCCGTACCATGGCCGTGCCTCTAAAAGGATATGTTATTGGGAATGTAGGTATATAATAATAAACCTTGGATCTAGAATACCTTCTAGATAAACATGTTGATTGAGACAGTGATCAAATAGCTTAAGCTTAGTAAAATGTTTTGTAGTAATGTTTAGGTGTAGTTTGCAAATAATCCTTATTTTTTTCCGATTCGTTACATTATATGTATAATTTTCATGTGTGTATTGTATATATATCTCTCTTCGACCGCTAATTAGATGATGATTGATTCTGACTACACAATATCGCTGGATTAGAAGAAAACTATAATTCAAGAGTCATTACTTAGTCTCGAAATTCAGTCAATGATAGACAACCATTTGTCTTAATGAATAACGATTCCCATCATTTATTTTGGGTAATTTTGTGGAATAATAGACTTCCGAACAGAACAGGGCAGGGGCATTAATTTATAGAAAGTGATCATGAAATGACCATACACAAGAGTGTAGTTAGTTCACACGTTACTTATATTCGATGTGATAGACTACATTGAATGGATAAATAAAATTTATTACTATATGTATGTAATGATAAAAGACAATTAATATATATTTTATTCATTACTGACTGGGCCTGCGGCTTTGCTCTTGTGAGATTTCTAGGATTTTCTCAAATTTTAAACATTTCCTGAACTACATATATTTGAAATCAAAATTAACAGAGTTCATGCAGCAGTTTTCGAGTTTTAGCGATAATAACGAAACACATTTAATTTTTATATAATATAAGATTTAGAAAACCCACAGCTGAGTCTTAAATGTTCAATCCATCAAGGATTGCGAGCACGGAGCGACATTCGATACGTTTGGCGATGAAGCCACGTTGTTCCACTATTTAGCCGCGTAACTAAATACTCTACACTAATAGTCTCCTGTTGTGAGCTACTGGTCTAGATTTAATCATAAATTATTATAATCAACATGACAACATATTTTTTAGTATATCCATGGTTTACTCACGTTAATTTTTAGTCGGTAACGACTGTTCCTTGTGCACAGTGCACAAGGAACAGCCACGCCGCGACGTTCCTAGTACTCGCCCTGAAGATGGCCTTCTGAATAGGTCGAAACGGTCGTCGGCGTTACCGACTAAAAATTAACGTGAGTAAACCGTGGATATACCAGTTATGTCATCTCGCGTAACTTTCAATGATATAATATTTTTTAGCTTTAGTTTACTGTTTAAACTTATTAAAAACAAATGACACATTGATCTACTTACTGTTATTACTGGAGAAATAGAACTCTCCCTGTGTTTTATTTTTTATAACTCATTAATAATTTAAGAACATTCATCTTATGGAAAATCTAAGTAATTTTAGGTCCCGAACTGTTTTTATAACTTAACAACACTTGAAGAACGAGGTGTACTCTTATATAGAATTCAACTATGAATAAACTCAAATTCCATGATACCTCTCGGGTTCACAGTTTAATGTGAATGAGTCGGACAATACAGCAACTACGGCTACAATATTATGCGCATGAACAAGAAATATTAATATGTGTATTTCAGTGCCTCTTATTTCCTTATAGCGTACTAATAAAAAAAGCATCTGAAATTAACTTATCAATGATATGGTTATCTTAGATTCAGTAGAATCACGTATGCCATAGTCGAGTATAAAAGTTGAGCGTTTCCGAGTTCTGTGGTCTACGTGACCCGATGAGCGTGGACTTACATCATATTGAGTCAGCAAGCTAGTTTTTGGGTGTCGCTTCGCTATTCGCTCCCGACAGATATTTGATATTACTCAGCAGAATTGATAGTGAAGTGAACACGTTTAGGTGTTACGGCTATACAATTTGGTGTTATGCGATGGTGTTGGTAGTTCCCAATTTTTATTGCTTCACTATTTAGAAAATTTTCACGTTTTGGGCGTATTATATCGAAGATTTTTTTACATTAACTGACTTTGTTTTCTTTATCGATGTGTAAGTATTTTTGTACAGACTTTGAAATGACTTGGAATTAATAGTTTCAGAAATTTGATCACTGAAACGAAACTAATTTTTCAGCTTACAACAAGTACATTGATCAACAATTATCAAAAGAAGACTGTATAAATCATGCCTTAAAATAACTTGAAATTTCAAACAACGGTACCGCTCATTGGGGAGAGATTACGTTCAAACCATGTGACGTGATGCACTTCGCGAACTGAAGCAGACTATTGCACAATTAGGGCCACAAGGAGAACGGACGGATTGGGTGCAACGACCCGTGGCCCCACCCCTGGAACCATGTTCGTCTACGTGACTCTAAAGGTGTTTTGTTATAAAATAATACTCAAAACATGCTCGGTCACTCTCAACGAAAATTTTCTTAATAAACATTACTTTCTAATGGGGTCAAACATAAAAACTTCCTTTCTTGATTACTTTTAGCCGTTGTTAAATTTATGTAGTAGCAGAGACTAGCAGTTACCTAATCTAAATTCACTAATTAAGTAAAGGTTTTAAAAAGTATAATGTAAATGTTAATTGTCATTAATAGTTAAAATCTGATGATTAACGCATGCAAAAAAATACTATAAAAATGACAACGATTTGTTTATTATTTCTTAGAATATATTGCATAAAAACTAGCACTTATTACCAGCACCACGATAAACATTTTATACCTAATTTGTCATCACTCAGACCATAAGCAAATATTACATCACGGACAATACATACAAGGAAAAAAGTTAATACTACGATAGGTATTTGGTATAACTTTGGTTGCACAAATCGCTGTAAACTGAATACAATGAGGAATATACGTTATACCTTATACTAAATGATAGTATAATGAATCCTTGACTACTATGTAGGTACATACAGAGATTGTTGAACCACTTACTCTAGATTCAACCAACGCGAAATGGACACGTCACATCAATCAAAATTTATTTGAGGTTCCGCGGGTGAGTATCACAGAACATAAATTAATAAACAAAATACCAAGCGTAAATAAGAGCTCCCAACTATCAATAAAACAAGTGACAAAAAACGATAAATGATAACAGTGCCAATAGGCCAGATACTGGCGGAACTGGTTTTAGAAATACAGTAAACGCATTCATTAGCCGACAGGAACAAGCATTGTAAACTGACAATTTCAAGACGCTTTTGATTAATGTCCTCGATAGAAATCGATGATATAGAAAGTCGACGACCTTACGCCACGTAAGGCATGGTAAGTATTTAATAGTCCATTGAAGTATGTTAGCAGACAACAGAAAAGAAAAAGGTAGGGGCAAAAGAAAATAAATGAATAATTGTTGATACTAGAAAACTAGAGTCGGAACGTAAAAAAGCGCTTCAGGTAATTACAATAATACAAGAATGATGCAAACTGGAAAATATAGTAATATACTTAATCAAATAATTACGTTGATCTGATTTTCATGATTCTTATGGTCTAAGATACGTA
>JADGIL010056501.1:0-14587 GCA_020352625.1 Cactoblastis cactorum
TTTTTATAGCAATGGGATCATGTCCCTACCTATAAGATGGCAAAAGGTTATCGAACAAAATGGTACATACATACTTTAGTTAAATGTCAATAAACTATATTGAAAAATGTTTTGAATTTTCTTAAAAAATGCGAAAAAACTTTTTCCGACCTATTATGTAAGTTTTAAAATCCTTTCAGATGCCTATCGTGTTCACACTTAAAAAAAAACTGGTAACGGGTTTTGTTTTTAAAATATATAATATTTTAAATTTCGAATGGATTTATTTCTTTCGAATATCAACATTCCCACTATCTCATGTCGCCATAAATGCAAAATGGCACCTAAAAGCAGTTAAACAAAATCTCTTTTTTTACCTATTTTACAAAAAAAGTTTTCAAATTGTACGTATTACAAATTGGATAATTATTGCTAACAAAGTCTGCAGAAACTATCTCATGGCCTGCAAATTTTGTAGTACCTAACAGTATACAGAAAATCACTATCAAAGAATAAGGTATAGTTTGTCATGTTAAAAATATTAAAAAATATATGCGAGCTCATAAAAAGCTGCTTTTATTGTTATATTTTATATACTATTCATAGACTGCGGTAGACTCCATAATTGGATTTTTCAATATGAACATAGATCACAAAATTGATATATGTACGAAAGGCATTTCGTACTGGGCATAATAAAATTGAAATCTTATTGATTCATTGTTTTCAATCATTGAAATCATATTGAAAAATCTATCAACGCATAAATGCATAGGTACAAACAGTTTTGAAAGTATTCTTTAAATTAAGATAAACCTACTTAATTTAAATACAGATACAAAGGGGTTTCAATATACATTTTATAATGAAGCTATTATAAAATATGAATTAAGTAGCATTTCTAAAAATTCATATTCGTATTAAGTACAAGAGAATATACATAAATCTTTAGTTATTTAGTTCTTTGTCAAAATATATATTTTTAATATATGTTTATCATTTAACAAAAGTTGATTTACATATTTGCATTTAATTGCACTTCAATAAACCACTGAGGTTTGAGAGAAAATATTAATTATATATTAATTTATAAATACGTAAAAAAAACATTACTTGTATTAGACAACAGTGATACTTTAGAATACTTTATTACCGAGTAATTCGATTTTTTCAAGGAAACTTTTTAGTTCCAAACAGAACCTAAAGTCCAATGTGCAATACCAAACAATGTACTATAAATATAACGCGAGGTCAATGTATAATTATAAACTGACAAACAGGTAAGAGTACAATTTGCTTTAAATACCGTTATTATTCAGTTATCTACGAGTATATACATAAAAGCAAAAACACCCACTCACACTTCACGAAATCTCTGAAACTACAATTGCTAGGGGTCTTAAATTTTGTATGAGGGTTCCTTTTAGGACGTAGTGCATTATACATTGGATTATACAAAATTTCCACGGGATCGGGAATTCTAGGACGCAAGCGTAGCCGCGGGATAGAGCTAATACCTATTCATATATTACATATTCATCATTAGGAAAAGGATCTGTGATTGAACTATAAAATACGAATTACAAACCTATGAATCTGTGCGCTACACTTAAAATTATAAATCATTAAAATCTCCGAACGTTTGTTTCTTCAAAACGTCAATCATCATCTCGTTTTTAAACACCAATAATAATAGTACAAAAATGTATGTAGTATTTATAGTTCAAAACTCGAAGATTAATTACCAAAAAGTATGTTATGAGCTACAATTATTCTTCTATTACCAAGATAGTCTCTGTCTACACCGTAAGAGATAAACGAGATCCTTACGGGCTTGACTGAGCCAAGAGTCGTGAGATAAAATGAAGGCCACATTGGGTATATTAGTGGGATAAAGATTCTGATATACGACAGATTGCTAGTTCATTTTAAACATATGAGAAGAATGTCATTCTCCCTGTTTAAATCCATTTCTCTTGATTGAATTTTACAATATATGCAGAAAGAAAAGTTGCTGGTAAGTATATTCTGCTTTTCTTTCGCTCCCGCCCAGCATAGAGTATATAAAAAGCGTATAAAAGTTACAAAAATATATAATTTTACAGAGTCTATTTCATAATTTTATTTTTCAAAGGCAATAGTCGCGTAAATTATGTCACATATCCCAAAAGAAATAAAAATAAACAAAGGACTAAAGGATACAAATAACTAATGTACTAAAATATATTTCATCTTGATCTGATCTTATGTCTTGTATCTATACTTATGTACGTTTACAACAATAAACTGCAAAGCAAAAAGTATTTCGTTATGAAATCTGCCATTCAATAAATTCTATCAACGTGATGAAAATTCCGATTTCCCTTTTCCATCTACGTTTCAATTCTAAAATGCTTTGTATTATTGGAATGTATTTTATCGCTTCAGTATAATCCTCGACTTTCAACGTGAGTGTAAATGCGTCCTTTTTTGAGAGCGGTATATAGAGGTACAATTATAATTGAGTCGGGCCACTCGTAGTATGGGGTTCCGTAGTTAATTACTACAGTAAAATGACAGTCAGATTCACCGAGACCGAGATTGACCGAGATTTGTTTCACATTTTCGATCAAAATGCAAGTCTTTGTCTATTACTTGGAAACTTGTTAAACAATTAAAAACCGATAAGACATTGACACTTTAAATAATGTTTTTAAAAATCATATTTTACTAATTTTCCAGCGTGATTAATGTGTGTATACCCATGACAAATTATATATTTTCAGTACCAGGAGAGATAGAGAGATTGTGAAAATATGAGTGTCTATACACAATCTAAAAATTGGGGAAACCGGAAAAAAATTTAGCTAGATTAAGATCTGTATAAAAGAGTTTTTTTCAAAAATATTTTTAATATAAATACAGGCTTAGTATGCCGCTAAATTATGTCGTCTTTTATTTTTAAATTTAGAATACACCGCGTCACCGCTTCCCGGTCGTCCAGCTAATGGACTTTTTTATTTACTCTCTTTGAAAACAAATATTCCTGGCAGTTTATATATGTATTAACCAAGCCTCATATATTTTTTTAAATTGATAAATTACATATGAATATAATTTTTTACTTATTTGAATAATCATTAACAATACTTTATATCGTATATGTCACAGCATCAAGCATCAGCAGCATCGTGGAGAGGATTATTAGATTTTCATAATTATGTAGATATCAAATAGTTTATAATCCTGCAAGATCACTTTGCTAATTTTTCGTCCGTCTGTCAAGACCTATTTTCTGGTATATGTTTGAAATTGACATATAATATTCAGATCTGTGTTCTCTTTCAGTTGTGAAGAAATAAACTTGTATCCTTTGTAAAAACTAGGACCGTTTATGTTGCATATTTTGCTTTAAAAGGACATCAACAATGGTACAAGTATAAAGGAATTCCTGTTGTCTTAGAATCAAAGATTAAGATTTTACTGCATATGTAAAATAAAAAAATACATATATATTTTAATAAATGCTACTTAACTAATACAAGCTATAAGCGGTAGTTGCTATAACTACATCAAGGGATTGAACCACAAAGTAAAGTTTGTATTTGACAGTAAGCTAAAGTAAAAACTCTCGATGCGGGAGTCTACTACTTTTCACAAATCTGACATATTTTGAACTGTAAACAACAACTGGCTCTGTTTATTATTTCACAAGAACAGCGATGCGCTGAAATGAAATTCTGAATATTGTAGAAGTTAGCGTGGTCTGCAGTTTGTTGTTATTATTTGCATAAGGTTGAATCCTAATTGAAGACTGAAGTATAGTTATTAATCAGTAGAAGAATTTATATATAGATATACGTTAATCAACATAAGAGAATTATGTTTGATAGGATGATTTTTGCTATCTGTCAAAATCAAAATGTAGTTTATTAAAATAGTACAAACTTTAGCACTTTTGGAAATCGTCTATTTATTAATTGTAAAACTATCCACGGACACTTACCTACCTTTTTAGCAGTCAATAAATCTTGTGATAATTGTGTGAAACTTTATACTCAGCTACAGTGTAATACAAATATATATTTAAGATACTTAAAATATAGTTTACTTTTATCAAATGCGATCTACGTGCGCGTATATCGACCATTTACTGTATGTACTAGTTAGTTCTGTATGAATAATGTTAACTCCCACTGTTATAAATTAATTAGGGTTTTGAAAGGCAATATGACAGCCCTTAAATATGACAATTTTGTAACATTTGACTGTCATAATTTTCAATATAATATTTATTTATGAGATATTATTTTTTCTACTCTATATCTTGTGAATATTAAGGCCATGCTAGAATCTCAGGATTATATGGACGGGTCTCGTGATTGGATTCCCAAATGATGATATATAATAAATGTACATTTTAGTAAAATCATATGACATATTAATATCATCAATGCGCATAGCTTTTAAAAACATACTATGTGAACAAAACGATATCTCGAGTTTTGTACAAAACGTGAAGATAAAATTAAGCCGAATTTGAACACATTTCGGGAACAGTCCTAAAACAAAAGGCAGATATAAAACAACCACAAAAGTGTGTTTTTGTTTAACAGTCCCATATTACACTTACATACATACTATATGCATATGGTGGAGATAATAATTTACAACAAATACGGGCATATAACAGCAGAATAACATCTCTAATGGATCTGGAACACAGTTCTATTGGTAACTCGGAACTACATATATCGATAGAAAACAATGAGCCATTTGTATTTATTGTCCAAATTACATATCTTTCATGTTCAATTATTCAGCATATTGATGACTTTGGTCAATAAGATTTTGTGAACGGAAATACGTAATGAATATTGTAAATATTAAAAATATACATTACCATTGAGAACATTATTTGAAGTGGAATTTTATACCGACAAAACTTGTTAAAACCCGAATATTTTGACTTAATTTCTAAGTACCTACTTACAAAATAACTCGAAACATACGGGGAGATATTCGATCCGGTAAATTTTACAAAATGTAGGTAAGCAAACGTTAGTTAATACATTTTAATAAAATTTGGTTTACGGATAGAATAATAACGTGGAATAAGGTTTTATTACAAATGACCCGGGGCATATAATATATATAAAATAATATCCAATAATAATATCCATTAGGCCTCGAAAAGAAGATGAGAGATAATTAAGTAAGTCCATGGCTTTCAGATTTATGTAATAAGATATTAACTCAATTATGCTGTTTGTTTTATAAAATACTATCTACATATGTATATTATAATTATATATAAAAGCGAAATATCTTGCTTATTCACTCGTCATAAAATTTCTGAAACTACAAGTTTCAGAAATTGTATGACTCAATGATAGGGTCTCAAATTTTGCATGGGTGTCCCTTTTAAGGCGTATTAGGTAGCCATTGTTAAGACGGGATTTCGCAAAAATCGCTCGGTATCATCAGGAAATAATGGGTTGCGAACGGAACCGCGGGTAAAGGTGGTACTTATAGTGGTACATCTTGTGATGATAGGTAGATGGAGATTTTCAGCCCGTTTGAAATCCAGCCAATAACTTTAACAAATAGCTATAATGTCCCTGGAATATATTTACCAAAACTCTGGAAAGATTTTTGGTAAATATATTATTTAGTACATAACTGCAAAAATATATTCCAATAATTGCGGCTATTATGTACACATTTTTTATACACTACCTATTTTATTATTCCCTATATTTATATGAGCGATTTCTCCGAAATGCTTTTTTCCAAAGTGACTTTCCTTTTCTGTATAAAAATAATATAATAACTGGTAGTGGTATGGAGCCTTCTGCTTGCTTTTTTAGCCATGAATGGGCTAGCTCGTCCGGGGAAGTACCACACTCCAACAGAAGACCGAAAACTGAATGGCGGCTATCAGCCGCCATGCTCCGTCCGGTAAATGGGAGAGCCGGAGGCCCAACTTCCCCGCCCTCCCCAAATGGCAAGGGCGGGGGGTTTTTTATAGGCCGGGAACGCTTCTGTAACTCCGCGGGTGTTGCATTTGTCTTTGGGCGGCGGTGATCACTTAACATCACGTGACCCGCCTGCTCGTTTGCCTCCCTCTGACATAAAAAAAAACTATAATGATTACTTTTCGGTAGTAATGATTTGGTAATCTTCCTTTAGTTTGGTAATTTCCTGTAATTTCTAGGAATGAAAACTAAAAAGTATGAGTAACTATGCTGAATTGCTGAATTGCCAATACCTAATCCGAATAAATTACTATTGAATATTTATGAAAACCTCTGTATTACCAAATATACTCGCGCTTTTCCCGTCCCGCGGGTCATGGGGTGAACTGTAGCCTAGATATGTCACTCTTGAATTAAGCAGCTTTCTAATGGTTCATATTATCTCGCTTAAATTATGATTGTTATTTTCATAGTAAATGTTTGTCCCATATGGCAGTTTAAACAGTCTATCAGGCATTATGGTAGAATAACAACTACATAATAAAGCCAATTACAAATCATATTCAATATTGGTTAGATATATATTGCTGATTGTATCACTACATATATTTTTTGTGTGAAGAATAACAAATGTTATGTAGCCGGAAATGCAAACATGTAATATATATAAAAAAAACAAGAATTACAAATAATTATATTATAATCATGAACAAACCTTTTAAGTACCTAATACCTTATAAGTACCTAATTACATGAGTATTTCATCAAATATAAAAAAAAAATGTTTGTCTAGTTCGTATTTATTTTATTTTCATCAACAATAAAGTATATAATTATTTTAATAAAGTTGTTGTATGATATGACTTGAGTACAAAATTGTGCATAAATTTTTCAATACGCGATGACTCATTGGATGACTTTTGTAGCTCAAAATGAGATATGATGCAGACAGCGGAGATCCCACGTGATGGATGTCATGAGTATCATTGGCCATGCTTGGATGATCATGCTAGTCATCATAGTATGTACCATTCTGGATTGTCACTAGATGACTGGGCTTAATCATCTTACGTTAGCACTTGGTGAAAATAATGAATTGAGCTGTTTTATTTTTTAATTCAAAGAATAAATCTAAGTGTACGTATGTATATAACATATTTATTTTTCAACTTGTATTCAAATGGGAACTTTCCGTATCATTATCTATATCAAACGGCAAATATTCTGTGAATTTTTAGGTATCTTTATCTACCTGTTGCCGTTATCAATATCGAATTAAAACGAACAAAAATAATCACGTTTGTTGTAAATCAAAATCAAACAAAAATTGAAATATTAGTATAATTTTAATTTAATTATTTATTTTTAAAGTTATTATTTAAATACATATTCTGTAAATATTTCAAGAGTTTACTTGTTATCAATATCGAGCAAAAACAAGCAAAAAAATCACGTTTGTTGGATGGGAGCCTCCCTTAAATATTTGTTTTATTAAAATTATATTATTTATTTTTAAATTTATTATATAAAAATATATTCTGTAAATATTTCAAGCGTCTACCTGTTAGCGTTATCAATATCGAGCAAAAAAATCACGTATATTGTATGGGACTCCCCTTTAATATTTATTTTATTTCTATTTTTAGTATTTGTTATTATAGCGGCAATAGAAATACATCACCTGTGAAAATTTAAACTGTCTAGCTATCACGGTTCATAAGATACAGCCTGGTGATATACAGACAAACAGCGAAGCCTTAGTAATAGCTAGGGTTTCCGTTGTACCCTTCGGGAACGGGACCCTAAAAAGAACTTTCAAAGGATTTTTTCAGGGTCGGCAACACGGCGTAGCACCCTTGATTTAGCGACCTCTTTTTTTGGGCCGCATCCTGATTACCAAATCAGTAGAATAAATGTTGTCTTAGTTTTGATCAAGTCCTGTTATTTGAAATAAGTAATATAATTTCACACAATTGCTATATTTTTAAAAGTTGAACATAAAATAGTATCTGAAAGTCGTAAACAAAAATTGTTTTCTTTCTAAAATGGCATTCGATATCGCCCGAGCTATTTTGTAATCAATGACCACTGTCTCTGAACACTGTTGCCCGACGTTGCACTTGGCTCCGGTCCAAATAGTTATTTGGATTACTTACATAGACCGTCTGATGTTTAGTAGGCAAACCCAGAATTCTTGTCTACAAGCCGCAAGACTTTTATGTGTTAGTACAACGTTGCAAACATTTGTTTTTGTCATGTTTTATTACAACGAACTGAGGCTTACAATATTCTAAACTCATTTTGTCCAAATTGTATGTCTTTGTCATACATGTAATTTTCATTAGTACATATAAATGAAAGTGTTTGTTCACTTCAGATGTGTTAGGATTTAATTACGTTTAACAAAATTTTTAGAGAATCTCTCTTCACACCGTTTTTACATATTGACAAAAAATATATTTTTTGTTACGCTCGTTCCAAACATTCACTCTTCATAGAATTAACCTGACGTCTTAGGTCTTCGGCTACAGAAGGTTCTAGATTGACCTTCAAATGGCTGCACAGATTTTCATAAAATATAGTTAAGAACACTCTCGATGACGTGACCTTTCTAGCAAAATAATAATAATCCAAATCGGTTAACCCGTTTGGAAGCTATGATGCCACAGACAGAATGACACACACACACGTCAAACTTATAACACCCCTGGTTTTGCGTCGGGAGTTAATAAAAATGTAAGAACTTAAATCTAAGTTCAAAAATAGATAGTAGGTAACAATACAGACAGAAAATGTGGTCCGGGTAGACAAATACGTCACTTGAGAAACCCCTAAATCTTGACTTAGTCCAAAGGTCAAAATTGAATAGACATATGTACATATGTATATTACGCGGTCCCTTTAACTAGTGCTGGATTTTGGCCGTGTTTCTTGTATTTAAAGTGTTATAACTTGAACCCCATTTTGTTAGAAATAACGACGTTTTTAACTAGATCATCAAATTTTCAGCCTTTTTCCGTCCACTGCTGAGCATTGACCTCACTTCCAGCCAACAACAACATCTATCTTTACCTGTGCTTTGTTTATCCACACATCTCGTTGCAGGACGTCCGATCCCTGTCCCTTCTGTGTTTGGTCATCATACGGCCCTTTAGCTTTAGCTTCATAGCTAGTTCCACTTTAGCTGCATGACCGAGATGGTGCCGTAATTTTTGGTAAGCTGTTGAAACTCTTTCAATTTACTACACTGTGTTTGAAACGGAATATTGTAATCTGGTATTGTACTCATCGTTCACAGTTTCATAAGTCATCGTGAGCAGATTTTTTGGATAGTTAGATAGATACACTATATTGCACACTATTGAACATTAAAATACTTAATTTGATATACGCTAGAATATTCTCATAAATTGGCATAAAAGCCTACTAAGTTTGACATCAAGCAAATTTACTGCTAATAACATGCAAATTTCGTGTAAATTACTCGCTCATAATTAATGCTACGTTCAATTCGTTTCACAAGAAGAATGTCTCTATGTAAATTAGTACAGTATCTAATGGCGTCAAGTCAATACAAACCAATTAAGTGGATTTAGCTCACTTTGTTTTCGTCTCCGTCTTAATAGCAATATACCTTTATGTTGCTGGTAAATACACATTGGTTGTTTACTTTGCGTAATATCATTAGGTTGGTATTTACTTCTCTAATATTTATATGCCATGACTCATGACTAATATATTATTACATTTTCCCTCATTGTAATCTAATTTACAAAGGGAGGACTTTTGTGCTATTACAGTAATGGAAATACATATGTCTGTATTTTAGGTTGTATACGCCAGTTCTTATGACTATGTCTATATGTACAATATTTAAAGAAATTTAAACTAATTTCTAAGATGCATCAAAATAAGATATTAAAAAAAACTCAATTAGAAGTTGAAATTTAGAATTGCCTTGTCTGCTCAAATATATTACATAAATAGATATAATATAAGTCCTCTGTTTCTTTTCCTTAGTACCTTCATGCTGGGAAGATAAAATGTGTCAGCTGCTTTTACTCCTGCGTCTAGCTTTAAAGTCAATCAAGGGAATGGTACACATAAATTGAGATACATGATTCTAAAAGGCGTTTAGAAACCGAAAAGAAAATCAGAGTTAGAGACACCTATTTCTGATTTTTTTCTACCCACTAGAAATCCACAAGAGTCGACAATTCCACAAGAGACTTTGAGTTTTGTGACTCTTAGTTTCATCTATTTCACAAGAGAAAAAGACGAGATACTATTTATGTACGTACCGCATCTCTAAAGGTTAGTTACCAAAAACAGCTTCTTACATGAAGTGTGAAAATCAGCATAGAGTATTGATTGGCAGCAGTTGCCTCGAACCATATCCAGTGTAGTGCACAAGTATTTTGTATTACCGTAAATTCGAACTGTCACGAGCAATAGTTTACATACATCAGCTTAATATGAAAATATATTCATTTTTACTGTCAAGCTTTATAAATTGAAGTTATTTTGTTTTTTCTATAGTAGATGCAAATTAAAGTTCGCATGCTGGTGAATCTTGCGCCTTGTAAATTTCAGCGGAGTTACAGTGTCTCTGTTAATTAAGGGACAGTAGTCACTAGCCTCATGGTAGGGTAAGCTGCTTCTCCCCTCATCTGCCCATCGCGCGCCATATCATAGTGATTGAAACATAATTTTGTAGTAATGGCGCAGTATGGCGTACTATGTTATTATATTTATAAGATCTTTGTTAACCCATGTTTGACAAAAATAAATATTATGAACTACAAAGTCTAGATTTTTGTAATACAGCGCGACTTATGTTACTCGTTTCGTTTAATTTATAACTGATACTTTGTCTTTGATACTACAACTCAAATTTTGTAATAACTTAAGTCTCGACATCTTTGTTATGATAATACAATAATAACACATATTTATCCTCATCAATCACAATTGCATGGTGATTTTCAGAACAAAATCTTCTGCGCTCATTATTGTTAATCCATTGTCATTTCTTGGGGATAATGTAGTATGACGCCAGTAATATATCATAGAAAATTTGACCTTAAGAAATCTATGTATGTAGGTATGAAATCAATAGTACGATGATGATGGATTTGGTAATAAAGATAATTCTGGCTGGAAGTGATTGGCTGTAAGTGAGGTATATAGGTTAGTATAAGTAGTAGCAGCGGTGTAGGGTTTCGCCTGCGGTCGAGTGGCCGAGGCGCCGAGTTAATATCAGCGCGTTTCTACTTCAGTTCCCGGCTGCTGGCGCGACGAACTTAGTCATCCAATAAAGAAAGAATTATAGGCCTTAGATTTCTTTTCACTTGGCTCATGCATATATCAGCTTTCTGCTTCACTTGGGGTCCCGAAATGAAACGTGCGCGTTAGCGCCAGGAAATCCACTCATGGGTTATTTTCACAGTAAGTATAGCTTATTTAATATGTGATTTTCGCTTTTAAAATTATGGTTATATTTTAAAGCAGATAATCAAAATACGTATGATTAGTATGACACGTAAGTTTTCTTGCTAGCAATGCATAATTGCAAATTTTGTTATTATTAAATTAATGAGAAACACACTTAGTAGCTTTAGTAACTAAAGTAAGCTAGTAGATAAAGTATTCATGATAAGTATATAACAATAACCTTAATAATAGTCTCGTTGTATTTGTAATTCGCATGGTTTCCGAACGAACAAAGCCGCAGGGGTGTAGCTATTGACGGAGGCCAGGTGAGGCCGTGAGGGTTGATTGTTGACGGTTCTTTGTCCGCACGGTTGGGCGAGGAAACCTGTTAGATAATTGATGAATTGATGATGACTATATGCGATTCAAATAGCCCTATTTCGTCATAGTAGCTAATTTGGAGACGTTTAAATATGTTAACTGTCACTGTAATAACAATGCCATGAGCACAGAATAATTGAAACTTTTTGAGTGACTTTTTCATAAAATTGATATAACTTTCAACTAAAATGTATCCATTACTCACAGTTCCCCGTTTTAAGGTTATTTTATTCATATTGTAAACTAGCTAATGCCCGCGACTTCGTCCCTCGGGAAAAGTTATATCCCTCGGGAACCGTACTTTTTTTTCGGGATAAAAAGTAGCCTATCTGTTATCCTAGGTAGTAGTCTATCGCTGTGCCAAATATCATCTAAATCCGTTAAGTAGTTTTTGTGTGATGCGCGTACAAACATACAGACAGACAAAAATTCTAAAAATAATAGTTTTGGCTTCTATAGGCCCTATAAAGAGCCCCTATATATCTTATTCTTAAATATCTTTCATGTACAGACACAGCTCAGTTACAATTTTATTATATGTATAGATTGTGTGCGCTGCTATAGTCGTTTATGTTATGTTTAAAAATGTCTGTAATAAAAACCCTTCACTCAACTGTAATAAAAATCATTCATTCATTCACGGCTGAGGTGAACATCGCCATTACGTGAAATAAAACACGCGCTACGACTTTTTGGGCTATATTAATGGAGCGGCATCCATTTACACGCTAGCCGATAATCATTAAATAGAGTGTTGGTTTTCTCACAATGTTTCCTTCACCAGAAAATGCGGGTATTAGCGGATTTACTCTCGTCGAATCAATACGCCGACATTTCCTTTATTTTCCGGTATCTATAAGCGTACTACCGCGATATCGAACGGAAACAGCGTGTTTCCAAGTTGAGATCACGCCGGATTCTCATGGATTGTATTTGAGGGTGTACTATTCTTTTTGTTACTTTATTCACTAATAAATTTAAATCAATATTACTCTTAAACATTAAATATAAATACTCTTAAACAAACTAAAATTCAAAACTAATCTAAACGTTAAAATAAAACTGAACTAAACTTATGAATAAAACTTATCTAAATCTTGTATTAAACATACATTCCCGCCAAAACATCGCTTGCGGTAACGTGCTCAGAAGGCTGGCAGCATTACCAAATTGTATAGCAATGCTGTATTTCTGAGCAAGAAATTTCCCTTTTTTTTATTATTCAATCGAAGTATTTGTAATTTATTAATAAAGTTATTATTTGTTACATTTTATAATAAAAATCTAACAGAATAGAATCTTTTATAATAAGTACTTTGGATCCAATACAAAATCTTGTAACTTTGTAGGTCGTAGCAAGCCGTAGCATCTGCTACGAAATATAAGAATATTCCAATCAAAAGTTTGCAATTGTGGTGATATTGTTTGCTCATGGCTTATTGTGTACAGTTAGTTACCTATTACCATTTGCTATGTTTTGGCAATTTTTGTTTCATGTCTCTTTTTTAGGGTAACGTACCTCAAATTATTTAAAAAAAAAGTTACCCCTTTAGGAACATTACGTGGCCCGTGCATTTTAAATGCTTATTTTAAATACTTACTATGATATGGAATAAACAAGGACCATCCTATGTAATAAGTTACATACAATCGTCATTTCAATTTCCTTTGCTTAAGTACATAAGAACAATTTCAACCGTTTCTGTAACACACCTAACAACATACATACTGACTCCGTATAAGTAAATCCATGGAGGAAATTCTTCCCGCATATATATCAAAAGCCGAGATAAGCGTGGTTGTATTCCGTCGCGAGCCACGCGTGATAAACTAGAACACACTTTTTCCAACATGTTTTTATGGTCCCAACATGATTGAACGTGCGATGCTCCAAGGCTCGGTCTAAAAATATTCCTCTGTAATAAGAGAAGCGTTTATTCGTTTTCTTCCAATTTTCTGAAATAATATCTATAGTAATATATGTATAAAGCAGAAGACTTCGTATGTAGGTTCTATTGGTCCGATTTAAACAATTCATTCAGTGTTAGATAGTGCAAAACAGGTGAAACATCGGTGTCGTTGCAAGTCTAGAATGACATTGATAGCGCGGTAAAGTCCTCGCCTCTGAACAGAGAAGTCCTACATTCGAACCAGTTCAGGTCAAGATAGGAAATGTTGCTTTTCTAATTGGCCTTAGATCTTTTTTTTATGACAGAGGGAGGCAAACGAGCAAGTGAGTCAATGATGTTAAGTATGTGTTGACCATATGTAATTATTACGAAATAAAGAGTTGCTGAGTTCTTTGGGAACTTAGCAACTCTTTCAAATGCAATTTCCAAATGTGAGAATTTATTTCTTGTGTTAAAGATAATAATACCACGAGTCATGCTAGTGAAATCGTGTAAAAATATTAAATATACATCTAAAATATATTATGTATAACTCTTATTAGGGTTCCGTAGCCAAATGGCAAAAACGGAACCCTTATAGATTCGTCATGTCTGTCTGTCCGTCCGTCCGTGTCTGTCACAGCCACTTTTTTCCAAAACTATAAGAACTATATTGTTGAAACTTGGTAAGTAGATGAGAATACATCTACTTACCAAGTTTCAACAATTTGCGTGCCGCATTAAGATTTTATACAAAAATAGAAAAAAAAGCAAAAAGTTTTGGGGGTCCCCATACATAGAACTGAAACTGAAAACTTTTTTTTTTATCAAACCCATACGTGTGAGGTATCTATGGATAGGTCTTCATTAATGATATTGAGGTGTCAAACATCATTTTTTTATAAATTGAATAGTTTGCGCGAGAGCCACTTCCAAAGTGGTAAAATG
>JADGIL010056535.1:0-11458 GCA_020352625.1 Cactoblastis cactorum
CCAATGCATTATTCTTTTCGTTAACTAGTTTATAATGATACTTCCAAATATCTATTCTACGATATTATATTTTCTAAAAACATCGATGTGGCGATATTAACGAAGGCAAAACATCGATGTCAAAACAACATCGATGTTTTCCAAATGAACATCAATGTTTATTCACTATCGATGAATATCGAACATCCCTAGCAAGGAGTGGGCGAGTGGCTGTATTGCGGTTGTTTTCATTTCATAACGTACAATAACTTACGATTAATTTGTAATGTTCTTAAAACTTTTAATTTTCCTTTCTTATTGAGGTATTTTAAAAACCTGTGGAACATCAAAGTCTTTGATTTGTTACAATTTTTGGCTTTTAAAATATTACTTAGTTTGAATATCCACAAACCTGTGCAAGGCTGTAGTAACTACTTAACAATTAACAAAAATATATTAAATATTTATAAATAGACACACTATGTCAGGACCAATACAAGACGTTGTAGAAGAAGATGCAGCTGACCTGCAGTTTCCTAAAGGTATTTGTATATAGTTATACAACCATATACAATTGTTGGCACTGACTAAATTAAAATTCTATTACATATTGAAATTCTATTATTGTTATCAATAGAAATTAAAAAGATAATGGCATGGCCAAAAATCTTATTTATTTTGCAATATATTCATAAACAGCTAAATTTAATTTTGAAGCTTTGTTCCTTTTATTTATGACTAAAGTGTTATCTTTGCTTTTATAGAATTTGAAAATGCCGAGACACTTCTAATATCTGAAGTAGATATGCTATTAGAACACAGAAAAGCACAGAATGAATCTGCTGAGGAGGAACAAGAGTTCTCAGAAGTCTTTGTGAAAACTCTAACCTATACTAACATGTTCAAGAAATTTAAGAATAAAGAAACAATTGCTGCAGTAAGGAAGTATGTATACTTGATTATGCATGTGTTATGTATGTAATCGGTAGATACAAGATACAGATACAGCATAAAGTTTTCCCTTATATGATAGTCAAGTCGAATGATCAGCAAATAAAATCTCAAATGTAAATTCTATTAAAGTGGAAATTATTAGCATATAATTTTTCTATTCTACAAAAATGAGTGGCATAAATTTTATTTTCCATTTCAGCCTTCTTCAGTCTAAGAAACTTCATAAATTTGAGGTAGCAAGTCTTGCTAATTTGTGCCCTGAGACTCCAGAAGAAGCAAAGGCATTAATACCATCCTTAGAAGGTAGATTTGAAGATGAAGAGCTAAGGATTTTACTAGATGATATACAAACAAAACGAAGTTTGCAGTATTAATATTTTTACTACTAATAATATATACCAATGTGTGTGTATTTTTTATATTTTATGTTCCTTTACAAAGAGACTACAAAAAATAATTACTAGTGTGAAACTTCAATATTGTTTGAATTTATTATCTTGCTTTCAATATTAGAGTATGCTCGCTCTGCTCAGCTTAAATTTCGATTTCATTGATACTTTATTAAAATATTAGCTAATACCCGCGACTTCGTCCGCGTAGATTACTTAGTACTACTACAATAAATTATATCCCTTGGGAACCGTACATTCTTCCGGGATAAACAGTAGCCTATCTTTTATTCCAGGTCATCGTCCATCACTATTCCAAATTTCATCCAGATCCGTTTGGTAGTTTTTGTGTGATGCGTGTACAAACATACAGACAGAAAAAATTGTAAAAACAATGGTTTTGGCTTCTATAGGCCCTATAAAGGGCCCCTATATATTTTTTTCTTAAATATCTCTTGTACAGACAGATCAGTTACAATTTTATTATATGTATAGATTAATAGTATTAAGCAGTTGAAGCATATAAATGTTCCAGATCTTTAAATAAATTCAGGATGAAATATTTTTTTTATCAAAAGGGAATTCTCTAAGGCACAGTTAAAACTGTTCTTATGAATTTTGTGAAGTGAATTTTTTATTATTTTGTTATATATACATATTTTTTGAAAAGCATTTAATTTTCAACTATAAATTATTATTTTTTGTCTATACGAGGATTAATTACAAATAATTAAAACTAAATAAAAGACATGACTTAAATCAGTCTGTATATTGGATATGTCTGCAATACAGCAAGATACATTACAGTGAAAACAGATAAAAGTGATAAAATATTGGAAACAAAAATAGTAATTAGAATTTCTTCTCTGAAACAAAACTATAATAAAACCATTCTTATCATTACTTAAAAAGTAGATACTATTAATATTGATGTTATTTAATGCCTCTAACTAAACAAGCCTTTTGTTATGCATCACAGGTAAAAAAACTAAATGATTATTTTTTTTATCAATAAACCTCAACAATTTTAGATAACTAAAACTCAACAACCCTTTGATAATTTTCCTTAATTTCTAATTTTGTTGCCTAAACATTATTCTTCAACAAAATGCTGAACAAAAGGCTTGCTAGATTTATAAACTTATATCAATGGGCACTTTTGGTTTAGTTTAAATGTTAGTATTTAATCTAATATCGTAGTAATAAAAATTACAAACTTATTATTCATCTAAAAGCAAATTTTAAAATAATATTAACTGTCTATAAAAGAATTATTAAATCTAGATCCTAGCCATGTTACTTTTTACATCTTGCATGTCTCCTACCCAACATATAAAAATATCTTATGTACTTTTTAAAAGATTTGGGTCACCCAGAAGAATGATGTCTTAAGTCACGGGTTAGCAACTGACCAAGTTGTAACACCTCCAAGGTTCCCCGCCACAAAGTAATTAATTACAGGGGACCATTTTATAGCACACATTTATTAACAGCTAATAATTTTATGGGTCACTTTACTAAAAATGACTAATTCTTAAATTAGGTAACATTTTATTGGGAGATACTTACATAAATACTAAATTACAACCTGGACCTGTGACATAAGCATTGTATATCGTTAGTAAAGCAAGTACTGTTTTATTGAAACGTTGGTTTCTTGAAGCGACATGGAAGCTGACAGGAAGCAAGGCAGATATAAAGCATGAACCTTACACTATCTATGAAAGTGTCTTATGAAAAGTGCGCAACTGAATGCACAGAGGCGGCGTAAGGCATGGGTAGTTTAGGCCACCTCCCACGGCTTCGCGGTGTAGTGGGCGTCGTGACTTAAAGCCGAATTTTTTTTATAAGTCCAATACAAAGATACATTACACGGCAATAAAGTATTCTATTAATACTAAGAATTCTATTATTACGTAAAAGAATCCTTGGGCAATTTTAAGTGCATCTTATTTATAAACCATTCTACTTACACTATCAGAGGGCTTCACGAAACATACCTTGCACACATTTTTTCTAGACCTTGCGCCGCCACTGTGAAATGAAATAATGAAACAATTGGCGATATTTGAAAATATTTCAGAAACGTAACGTTACAATTTGAGGTTAGCTAGTGTATTCCAATACTACAGCTACATATTGCACTTATTCCAGGACGATCTATCAAACATTCGGATTTTAAATACTGGCTCGGTTTTTCTTCCATGTTTAACTTTTACCACTCGTAGATATGAAATGTGTGACTATGTAACATATTTATTTGGATATTTAAGCGAAATTCTCGATCATTAGCACACAGGACTAGCGTCCAAGTCGCTGTGACCACGGCAGTCACAAGTCTCTCTCTATACACGCCTACACTACGCAGCACCTTCGATAACACTTCACAACTTGCGGATACCGTTCACTTTGTGCATTTTTTTCTGTCCGATGTAAATATACCAATGGAACTCGTAGGAAAAGTCAGTTCCTAAAGTTGTCAAGTCACAGTCAACGTTCATTTTCAAACGATTCACTTACATATCACATTCATTTGCTGAATTTTATTGAATAATCAATATATACTTATATACTTATGCAACTGGAAATATTATAATCACAATACATTTCAAATTCGGCATGCGTTATAAGTGGCTCATAATAAATTTTTGATTTGAGCAATGATAGATTCAAAATACTCTCTATTCTCCAAAGGTGAGCCATCCAAAATATATATTTGCTGTTATAGTCATTTAGAAAATATTAAAAAATAATTGCGTACGTCCAAAAGCAGATCTAACTATTTTATGTAAGTTGTCAACATTCTACATTATCAGTCTCGATGTTGAAAATGCATTTTGGCCAAAATGAGAGATCTTACTGGCATGGTCCATCTTCCTAAACGAACGCCGCATTACTCGCCTCCGCGATACCTGATACAGGTACGGTGACCCCGGCCTACAATTTCGTATAGAGTTCCTAAAAACAAATTTAATGTTGAAATTGGCGATTAAAAACTAAGTGAATTAGGTCTTTCAAACAGGCACTTTGTAACGTATAACTACACACTGTCAACATACCTGTATCAATGTACGTGTAAAATTTAAAAATTTCAGTCTATATACTTTCTCAAATTCCACAAGTTAAAGCTCTTTACAATAAAAGTCAGCCAAGCATCAACCAAGATGACCATAAATGATCTTGTTTCGGCCATCTGAGAAAATTGGTCCAAGATTTTTCCCAAACACTTAACAAAAGTTAAAACTTACATTGAGAATTAATGTCACTAAACGAATTATTCTTATAACAACACACTCACTTTTGCTGTGTAAAGTACTGTTATGTACACAATTTTAAATAATACATAAAAATGAGATCAAATATATATCCAGTCATAACAAATGAGATGGATTTAGCTGGAGGTATAAACAATACAAAATAATGTAACTTAATAATCATTTTCAATATTATTATCAAGTACCATTGCAAAATAATATAACATACATCTGAAAATTGTTTGGTTTGGTTTTATAAAAAGATGAAATTACATTGCTTTGGTTCTTTGTTGAAAATATTCACATTATGTTTAATAAAATTAATATTTTTAACTCTCACTCATGATTTGATATACATTGACAATCATGCAATACTTCTAGTATCAAAGGAGTCGCGAGCGCGCCGGCAGGAATTTTTAACGATAATGATTATTGTCAGAACAGAGTATGAAACATAATACAAAATGTTACTTTTCTCTTCATGAATGCTATTTATTATTTCTTGTAGGGTATATAGCTGAAATAATTCGCATCTAAGGACTATCACTTTTTTTTTAAATATGATGTACATAAACTTATAACATTAAATCCAATTAAATTTTAAGTTACCAGGCTATATATGCATTTCAAATACAAAATGAATTTGTAATATAGATACAGCTGGCAAAATAAAGTATAAAGATATAAAAATTACTATGCAATAAGTTTTCTCTACTTAGACATAATAACACGGATCAGCACAATTATGGTAATAAGCAGTGACGGTTTATTAAAAAGAACGAATAGAAGATGGTCAATGATAATAACGAAATCCAAAAATAGTTTGTATTGACATGCCCGTAATTGTGCCAGCACGTGTAGTTATACATATTGTCACGGTTATTCACGAAAGGGACACAGATATGTGTTACATCAACATTACATATATATAGAGGTTTTGTTGCTGAGCGATATGCTCAGATTACAATTTATAGAATGGCAAGATTATTCAATCTTATGCACAACAGATACTGTTAAGCTTCACAGCTATTAAAAATTTAATAAAATAATTCGACATTGATTTTAATTTTTAAGTAATATTGAGCCAATGAATTGCCAGAATTCAATCAATGAAATATATACAGTAATGTTGGCAGTTAAGGAAGCATTCGCCCAGATCAGATGCCTCTGAATAATTTGCATGCAAGCCTGATGACATACGAAAAATGTTAGCCTGGATAAATAAATAAATATATAGGGACAAATCACACAAATTGAGTTAGCCCCAAACTAAGTTCGAGACTTGAATTTCGGGTACAATTTAATTCAGGTTTATATCATTCCTAACACTTTGCGTATACGCCTTCAGGTACAAGGAGACAAACAATTGGCGTTTTACATTTCGCTCAGTTTTATTCGTGAACATTAAATTTAACTTTTCGTTCATTGCTTGTTTCGAAATAACTTTCAGAGATTATATTTCGGTATGAAAAGAGACTGTTGTATAAATCCATTCATTCTAATTACTGTATATACTGTTTATAATTTTCTTATGGATTTGATGAAGTATCAAAATGTTAAACTTTATTAAAATGTGTTTTCTATGGCAGAGTAATACAGGTTTTATTATTTTTGGACAAACAAGACAAATGCCTTGTTAACTCCGTCTCAAGACAAGAATAAAACTTGATTTAAAACATAAGTCAGAGTCTTGCATAATACCGTCATTATCAATTATAACTAATATATAAAAGGTAAATTAATATTATGTTAGAGACCATCATAAAAGGTTTTTAGCCGACTTATGAGTGAAAAAGAGAAATGTATTGAATCATGCTTCAACTATCTATATCATTCTACTATATTCATTACGTTTTTTTATGAGTTTGCAGCAAAATGGATGTCAAAGACAGATAAAGACTTTTCGCTATCATATGTAATACTGAACAACTTAGCCCAATGGATATCTACGGCTGCCGTCTTTTTTTTTCAAATTTACTTGAAGTTGTTCATGGATTGTCATAGCCTTCAAATTATCACCCCTATAATGAAAAAACTGCAAACGCTTTACAACTAGGTTATTTAAATTTTTCGATAAGTATCTTCTTTTTTGTTTAATATTGAAAAGAAAACAAAATAACTTTATATAAAGAATAATTTAAACCTTAAAATTTGATATGGGTCTAATTCAAGCATATGGGGTTATGCAGATCCTTTAATTACCACTTAATAAGAATATTTTTGTTTAAATATGTATTGTATCTATTGCTTTATTATAATTGTACCTGTATTGTTCCGATTAGCAAATGCCTGAATAACGTTGGCCCAACAAATTTTTTTATCGTTTAACGTTCGACACTGAACAATACAAAACATATTTCAACTAAAAAATGACCATAAGTGACTACATTTTTATAGATGGTATTGTAACGTTTATCGAGTTTTATGTATACGACCATAGAGGTTTGAGAACGCAGCGCGAAGGCAGGTCAGTGGGGGTGGTGAAGCGGCTGGAAAGCGGAGCCCTGCGAAGGCCGCAGCGTGAAGCCGCCGCCCGCCGGCTGCAAGAGCACGCCCGCCGCATACGAGCCCTCGCCCGCGCGCAGGTTCACCTGAACAATATCACAATAGGGTAGGTGACAACTAGTAATTAGATACTTGTATACTTATATTATAGAGGTAAAGTTTGTACTTTGATCGTTTGTTTGCAAGGACTAATCTTCGGTAATACTAAACCGACCATGAAAATTCTTTCACAACCAGAAAGTTACACTACTCAGGAGTGCTATAAGTTATATTGGAACGCCCAACAAAGTGGGCACGGGTCGGCTAGTTTATTATATTTTTAAAACAGGTGTCTATGGGATTTCTATGAAATACAAATGTGACGTCATCATACGATACAAAATATTTAAGAATGCGAAACAAGCACATGAACAATGAAAATGGCATTATTTAAAGGTTATATATTAATTAAATTATAATACATACATATATTTATTTAAAAGTGTTATTTATGATCAAATGATAAATATAAATAAAGCGTGTATTTTAGAAAACTCAAATTTGTATTTAGTAAGCCCATTTTTCATCTAAATAAGGCTTAGGGATACGAATATCTAGCGTCGAAAAGTTTGATAGCCGTTTCACTTTCATAAAGAGTGTATATTGAGTGCATATTTCACAAAAAAAAAAACCAGCCAATATAAACAAAGTCTCTTTGTAAGCTTCTTCTTTACCTTTTCACAACCATCCGGAGGTTCGCGTGCAAGAAAACGATTGATTTGTGGTGAAGTACCCAACTTGGAGCCGTCCAAGTCTGGTGATGAGCAGACACTGCCACCTGAAAACATTTAATCTGTGTTACAAACCCAATAACATTGGCAATGAATTTTCTAAAAGACACGCCAGATGTCAGCGCTACAAAATGAGGATTATTATGTTCTGGCTATCATTGGTAAAAAAAAACACTTCCGGTTAGTAGTCATTATCAAAATGTAATTACAGTTTTGTACTTGTCTAACATATGTAATAATTATGTTCGAACTTGACGTTCACATGCTGACATCTGGTAGAATAAAAAATCGAGGAAACCCTCATTACACAGAACGCTACTTCATGTAAAAATAATATTCTATTGCGAACACAATAATACATTAATTAAATAATTCTACTAACTTTAAAACTCTAAGTACAAATCTAATATGTTTTTGCATTACTGCATTACTATATATTGTATTTAAATTGAAGAAAAAATAATTTAAAGTGTGTTTAAAGTATTTTGTCATTTAATATAATTCTTGTAATTTGTTATCAAATTACTTAATTATTTACTTAAGAATGCGGCCTAAAATAAAGTCAGTGATAATATTCATATAAATTTATCTTCAATTTAAATAATCTAAATTGTCAAAAGCAGAAAATAAAAATAATCAAAAATAAACATGGAACATCATGCTGGGAGGTTTAAAATCATTCTGGTGATTTCTTCTACATATTGCTGGGTATGTCTAGAAGCCATTAATATGTTTGAGAGACCTGTAGCAAGCAGTTCCGCGGAACCCTCGCTGGATAGCGACCCTCGCGATGGTGGATCTATACCCACAATATTTTCTACATTTATATTCGACATAAAGAACACTTATATTTATCTCAATGATTTATAAGTATAATAATTAAGTGTAACATGGTTTAGGTAATAGACATTTAATTTTTTTAAATTATGGAACACCATTATTTCACATATAAAATATATAAAAAAATATATAGGTATTTGTTACATTTAAACTTTCTTTTGCAACTTTTAATGTTTGTTCTTAAGTATGTTGTTAATCATTTTAATGTTAAAGGCTAAGAGCTTGCATTTATATAGACAAACAAAAAATATATGTATTTACAAAAAAAATATGTAACACACCCAGTATTAAAACTTGTTATTAGTTCTATTGTTGAATTTCTATTCATTATATACACATACATATAATAAATAAATAACTGGACTATGTCTGTACACAGAATATAAGGGGGGAAAATATTATCTTCATATGGCCAATAGAAGCCAAAAATTTCTTTTTTTCGAACTTTCGTCTATGTTTGCACACAGAAAAAAAATTGAATGATTTTTTGATGCCATTTTCATAGTTGTAAATTTAAAATGTAGGTTTATCTTAAATCTGCCATTGGTTTCATGTGGATAAGTTGCATGAAACCCGCGAGGTTAACTATAGTATAAGCATTTATTTATACATATAGAAAAATATGTATAAAAACAATTATAAAATTTTATAAATAAGAAGTAGAAGGTACTTAAGTACCATTTTTTTTCTAAAGTAGGTTTATTATACATATTTAAAAATAGAAAAAGAAATAAACAAATGAAAATGTATAAGTGGTAAAAGTCTGATGACACCAGTATCAAGAAGCAGCTTATTAATATACCTGATGAATGCGTGGTGTGACAGAGGTCATGTGGCGTCTGCGTGTTGACAGAGCGCCGCAGCAGCTCTGCTAATGGCGCTCTGTGTCCTTCCGGCGTCACCTGTAATGTACAATGTTGTGATAAATAGGAGGTGAAATAACTACCCAATTGTTCATAATAAAGTCAATGTTAATCAAGGGTATTTACTTATAATGGGGGAATCTTCAACTAGCAATATCCGTCAATAAGCTCACCATACAGCTAAGTGAGACCTTTGATTCTCACAACTATTAGCTATATTTGCCCCCATAAGAGACAAAGGTGTGATAGCAGAATGGCAGAATTATCAAACGACTTTTACAATCTGCATTGAAAGAGAAGCGGCTTATAAATTCGACGTATTTCTTTCACTGCCAGACCTGCATTTATGTGGATTTTTAATATCTTACACGACACTTTTGTGTTATATTTTTCTAAGAGACTATCTCATCTTTAGATTTGGGAATTTAAAATCATTAAAATTTTTGTCTATATCGCTATCACTCTTCCAAAGCAGACATATATAATATTGATTATAAAATTGCGCTTTTTGCTGTTTACATACCTTATCTCGTAACCGATCGAGATGTGGTGTCTGGGTACCGCTCGCTGGATAGAGTACAAGCTTTTCAATCTCCTGGTTGAGGCCCTCCACAGACGAGCGCGCGGCTCGCAGAGGGACGCTGCCGGTGCCGAATCGTGACCCTGAATATAAATATATAACCAGCATATATATTTGATCAACAAACTGCTTAGATTTATGCCATTTTACCAATTATATCTTAAATATTTTCTGTTTGTTAAAGTTCTACTAATCTAATATTCATATTTCTAAAAGTATTTAGATATTTGCCACAAACAGCCACTTATACCTTTAATAATTTTTAGAATCTGTACAAGAAGACAGGCAGCTGACACATTCTACATTTTTCACTCACTCCAAACCCATATTAATTATAAATTTCCGCTGTCTGTCCCTATATATGTTTAGATCTTTAAAACTATGCTTCAGATTTTGATGCAGTTTTTTTTTTAATAAATAGGGCGATTCACTAGGAAGATTTTTACACTCATGCAAAGCTGGGGCGGATCACTAGCTTTTTTAAATCAATCTTACAGTAACCAGGGCTCATTGACTGTGCTGAATCCCCAGATGCCGATGGTTTGTGCTGCCGTTGTAGCCGACTGCGACGAAAACGGTCTAGCTTGTCCTCGTCGGAGCTTCTAGATGACCGACCTGACGCCCCTCCGCCGTCATCAGTCTGTCAAGTATTTTCTATTTATTAGCAAATTTCAGTATTAAAAAATAACAACTGTCATGAGCTAAACAAGCCCAAATGCTTTACTGCTGTGGGAAGGAATG
Organism: Cactoblastis cactorum; assembly: GCA_020352625.1. NCBI lineage: Eukaryota > Metazoa > Arthropoda > Insecta > Lepidoptera > Pyralidae > Cactoblastis > Cactoblastis cactorum. The sequence continues at coordinate 10,876 of JADGIL010056535.1, forward strand.
TTTTATTCCAGGTTTAGCAAATTTTGATAAAATTATCTCCAGTATATTATGCATCAAGTAACAAATATCCTCAAATCGTTAATAATATTTTGTAGGAAGTTTGGTAGGATCAGTGTAAATAATTGTGATAGTTCTTTGTGACTTAGTTCCATATATTTAGATAAAACATTATGGTATGATATTCATCTACATTATTTTTGTTATTTAACAGCTAGTACCTGCGCGACCGAGTTCCGCTCTCTATTTTTATGAAATCATAATCTGTATGAAATAAATTAATACATACTTAAGATCGAGGTAAGATCGAGATAAGACGACCTCCGTGGTGTAACGACTCAGGAGGTCCCGGGTTCGATCCCCGGTCAGGTCATGATGGAAAATGATCTCTTTCTGATTGGCCTGGGTCGTGGATGTTTATCTATATATGTATTTATTATAAAAATATTGTATCGTTGAGTTAGTATCCCATAATACAAGTCTCGAGCTTAGCCTGGGGCTATCTCAATTTGTGTGATTTGTCCCTATATATTTATTATTTAATCAACTAATTTGTCATAATTATGCCATATAATGATGCAGTAAA
>JADGIL010056565.1:0-13166 GCA_020352625.1 Cactoblastis cactorum
TAGCCTATCTTTTATTCTAGGTCATCGTCCATCGCTGTGCCAAATTTCATCCACATCTGTTCGGTAGTTTTTTTGTGATGCGTGTACAAACATACAGACAGACAAAAATTCTAAAAACAATTGTTTTGGCTTCTATAGGGTCTATAAATATCTCCCATGTACAGACATAGCACAGTTACAATTTTATTATAAGTATAGATATGGAAAACGATTTATAAAATAAAAATAAAATTTTGGGAATATTTTAAAATTACAAGCAGAGAAAGATACCTACTCCAATTTTATTTGTGTTGATAATTATTTGGATACTATGCCCATATTTAAAAAAAAAACTCCATTTATTTCTTCACATGTATGGCACGCCTTATTTGCTTTTATTGTAAAATGGAATTTGCTTCTAATCCCCAAAGTTTGATATAATTTTTGATCAGATTTAATTTCAGTAGAAACTCGAGAAAAGAAATATCATTAATTTCCGTCACGTGTAACTTTTCGCTGCAAATTCAGAGCGCGAAATAATAAGTATACATTACGTGTAAGTATTCTCCCGCTTGCATTTTGTCTTAAATTTAAAAAAAAACTGATAATTTTCATAAAAGTATTTAGGGTTCCGTTTTACCCATAGCGTATTACAACATTTTAAAAATAAGCAGATACAGTATTACGTCTTTATCCCCTGCGGGATGGGAAAAGCCGAGTCGCGAGACTCGAAAGCTACGCTTGATACATTTTAAAAATAAAATAAATATTTAAGGAGCTTCCATACAAAAAACATGGCTTTATAGCAAATTTAACCAATTTTTTTAATAATGATAATTTCAGGTTGAAGTTCATCTGACATTTAGTTGGTATTTTATTTAACAATATAAAAAGACAAACAAGCCATCTCAAAAATAATAATGTATAATAATAACTCATGGTGGAGGCTGAAAGTGAAAGGGAAACGATTAGCATGGTATAGACATATTATGAGGAGGGATGAAACGCATATTAGTAAGAGAGTAATGAATATGAATGTTGATGGATGGAAGGGGAGGGGCAAACCAAAGAAAAGATGGATAGACTGTGTGAAGAAGGATATGAGGGAAAAGGGTTTGAANNCCTCCCTCTGCCATAAACAAAAAAAAATGACCTTTTGACGAGTGACAGAAGAGTATGGAAGAATAAAACATACTGCGCCGACCCGAAATAACATGGGAGCAGGGCAGGCAGATGATGACGGTGGAGGCTGAAAATCAGTGGTTTATTCTGCGGACAAATATTTCGCTGAGCCTCAACCGTTTGGTATCGCCTCGGCACACCTTTACCTCACTATTTTTACTTAATAATATCAAATTTTATTTCTTTATTTTAATAATGTGAATATTACATAAGTGTCTTTGAGATGTCAATAAATAATCTATCTACAAATTCAGTTAGCCTAAAACTAAATTCGAAACTTGCATTATGGGAAAAATAAATATGTATATACGTATGCATTTATTGAATGCATCTCCATTCCACCAATTCAACTGAGCATGGTTTTCGAATCTCACGGCTCGTGGCTCTGTCTACACCGAAAATGATAAACTTTTTAAATAAGAATAATTCCTTGTAATATTAACAAAGAAAATCTAAGTATAAGCCTTACTGCTTCAAGACAACCGAAAGGAAAGCAATTCATAATGAGGATAATGTCCAAAAAGACATTAAACCTTGCAAATTGAGGACGGCTTCAAAAAATTTAAATACTTTTGTTTGAAAAAGCTTTTGAGACTCTTGATATTTTGTCTTTGTAGATCTTTTCTGTGATCAAATGTCTTTTGTTCTTGAAAGTCCGATTTACCAAAGAGAAACTTCGTACGCGTATTACTAGTGAAATAAAGTTGCTTATATTAAATTGGATTGATGTACCTTCAATTACATAGGTATAACAATATACAGCTTTTAGATTTATCTGTCTGGTCTCAGGTGGATAACTAGATAATTATGTTATCAGTATTTGGTGTTATAACGGCAAAGAAATACATCATCTGTGAAAATTTCAACTGCCTAGCTATCACGGTTCATGGGATATAGCCTGGTGACAGACAGACAGCGAGCTCTTAATAATATGGCCTTTGCCTACGGGTCCCGAAAAGTATATAAAGCTTTTCGAATAAATATATAGGGACAAATCACATAGATTGAATTAGCCCCAAAGTATATAAGTTCGAGACTTGTATTATGGGATACTAACAACCATAATATATTTTACCAACAAATACCTATGTATGTATATGTAAATAAAAAAAAGAATATCCAAAACCCAGGCCAATAAGAAAACGTCAATTTTTCCATCATGATCTGACTGGGGACCAAATACGGGACTCCTGATCAATAGCCAGGCATATTAACCATTAAATCACAGAGGTCGTCAAAGTATTCTATAATAATATATGTATATCTGGTCCAGGAACCACCCATTTTCTGCAGCGCATCAGACATTTTTACAGAAGCGCGTATCGACTCTTCTATACAATTATACCCGAACGATGCTGGTGCGAGAAAACATCCCTGGTACACCGAATAGTGCTACTTTTACTGGATTATAGCGACTAGATTCCATGTTTTTAAGAAAAAAGTAGTTATTTTAGTTTTATCTTTAGCTGATAGTATAATATAAGCTTGTTTTTGTTTATCATGTAATTTGTGCAAAATTTATTAGACTTATGTCTTAAAATATGTTTTTGCTTAGAGTTGCGTAATTTAAATACAATTATATTTACGAGTAAAGTAACTTCAATCATTCTAAGAAATGTTTATTCTTTCTTTCTTCTTTCGCTTTATTAATAAAATATGAAATAATTTTCACAGCTACCTAAAATTATTTAATTTTATTTATTTAAACTTTCATTAAAATAATAAGTCTAATTAAAAAATTAGGTATAGTTTTCACATATAACTAAGGATAAATAATTATATAAGTAATACCTCAATAACTACATCAATACTTACCCAATTATTATTTAAGCATCCAATATGGCCGAAAAAGAAACCACTGCCATCCATGAAATTCACAATTTAAAAAATCACAAAACACACACGCGATGGAATTTCAGAAATTTAAAATAAGAAAGATACAATATTTTTTTTAAATTTCGCGGTTCCCGGGCAAAAGCGCCTGTCGTGAGGCGTCCAAACGGTAATGTATCGTGGCGCTGACTGACGCCCCACCCCTGCCAATACCTGAGTTCAAAGAGCCGATGATTGCATTGCTTCTAGCTGAATTTTTGCCATGTTCAACTTTTTGTACAATAAAAAAGATTTCTGTTGATGTGTACATTGTTATATTGATATTGCCTGGAGTTTTTTTATAATGACTAAACCTGTTGATGTTTACTTCTCATGGAGTGACTTATCTTTTCAATATTTTTCCACAGCATCATTTATAAGCTTATTTTAAGTTTTTATTTTTCTTGAATCATGTTTTAAATTTCATATTTGTATATATAAGTCAATATAGGGATTTTCAAGGCAAGAGTGAATAGGCTTTACACTTACTTTACGCTTTACATTACTTGAGTTTGCGTGCTGCACCTTAAACTTTATCGCTGTTCGGGCGAGACTGAAGTAAAATGCACTCAAATCAAAAAAATTAATACAAAATTAAGAAAAACTGGAGGATTAGAAGAAATGTTTTCATTCTCCTCCTAAATAAACAGAGGATGAGTTGTAATAAAGGCTGATTAAGATTCCGGCTCAAAGTCCTTAAACCTCAACTTGATATATGGAAGGACCTTTTTTTATTTACACAACATTCGTTCGATGTCATGCCACTTCAGTTAACAATTGGTGTTTGCTCTTTATAAACTTGTTTTTTTTTCTTTTCAGGTTTTGGGTCAATATTAGAGATATTAAATAAAAAAACCAGCCAAGTGCTAGATATGTCGAATCCGAGCGTAATCCCGATTGGATCCTCAGCAGTGTCGCTTCAGAGCCCGAGGTCCGCTTCTTAAACTAGGAGATTTAGGGAAGTTACTAGTTTTTTTACACAGAGCGACTGCCGTCGGACCTCTGCAGGGTAAACTAGAACCAATCCTAGGATAAGTTTATACAAACGCTAGATGGCTGATAGATGATAGATAATCCAGGTGATCTAAGCATGCAATATCCTAACCAGTCTATAAATAACTTTTTAAACAAAGTTCGATACTTAGGATTCGAACCCACAACCGCCGGATCACAAGGCACAGGCCTCGACCGCTTGACCAAGAAGGCAGTGAAGCCAAGTACTAGATATGGAATCCTAATATTGATAGAACACTAACTCTTGAAGTTCATACTTAACACATTACTTCCACACCCGAAGTCAATACCGATATTCATGTTGGAATTAGTTGCAAAGCACGAAGAATGTACTCATAGATATATGGACAATACCAACAGCATGTAATTTACATATTGTTAGGAGATATATGTATGTATATATACGAATATATATATAACTCTTAATAAACTTGTGGCATTTAGAGATAAGTTGATAACGGAGAAAGTTTTGGGACCGTCGACTCACCACTTTACAAGTTTATTGTTAGGAAGTTGCATATGTAATTTGTTAAGACATTAATGGTGTAGTTAATGCTTCGGATTAAAGCCAACGGATTTAACAAATAAAAAGTATAAAAAAAATCTTCAATAAGTTTTCTTTCAATCTTTTAACTAAACCTTACATACTTACCTTACAGGTATGTACATATTTATATTGCGAGGTGATTTGTAGAGGACATATCTGGTGCTTGAATTAGATATACAGAGAAACCTTACTGACACCATGCCTTCCCTCAGAAGAATTAAAAAGCCTAGATAGACGGGAGCCCAACTTAAAAAGTACGGGGTGAACTTCCTACTCCCACAGCCTTAGTAAAGGTCGCGTAGCGGGGAGGAGGGGAGGTCATGCGTCGCGGATTGAAGACACCGTGTAGTTTATGTGGAATCGAGTAGCATGTTTCAAAGAAAAGCCTTAATAAGTTCATTCACAATCACAACTTATCACTATATCATATTGATAAGCGAGTAAATATTTATTTAGTTTCTTTATTATTTTCTTCTTGCTTTACTTTATTAAAAAAATAATAATAAAAATATTTGATCCATGTAAATAGACCTTTCCACGCGTTAAAAAAGCTACGCTAGGATCACAAATGAGTTGTGGGATTTGAGATTGTTGATTTATAAATGACAGTATATGCTTATTTATAGTATAGCAGCCGAGCCGTGCCCATTTTGCTGGGCGTTAAAATATAGCCTGTAGCACTTCTGAATAGTGTAGCTGAATTACTGATTACTGATTGTGAAAGTTTCATGATCAGTTCAGTATTTTCTTGTATAGTATTATATAATCTGTGGTATTTCCGAAGATTTTCACTTACAAACAAACAAAGTTACAAACGTAACCTCTTTATAATATTAGTATAGATGTAAGAGAAACACTTCTAACGCTAAGAGCTTTGAAATATATAAAATTAGAGGTAGGAATTTTCAGAAGAGCAATATTATTCCGTCTATGTTGCTTTTTAAAATGAAAAGAAATCAAATAGGTACATTCTTATGTTATCGGCCCCTTTTTCAGTGGTTAAGGGAGATATTGATTCCCAATAGCTTGTATCTAAATACCAAATACAATACCGAGGTGTTTGATCAACCTTATATTTATGCCTATCGATTATATCCACTCCACTAAACAAACTTAATAACTGACCAGAGGGTGGAATTAACAGATTAAAACTAGCTGTGAAGGTCGGATAAACAAAACAAACGAATCGACGCACGAGTAATTTTAAAGGGATTTCTTCTGAAGTACAAAACCCTAAAATATTATAATTTTACGATATTATTGAAAATTAAAAGAAGTTATGATGTATGTATCTTTATTTAGCGCAGTTATACAAATAAAACACATAAAAAGATTTAATGTAAGCTCCCAAAAAAAAAATCAATGCATTTTTTTTCCAATTGGTAAATAATACCTAATACAGTGAACCCAAATGAAAAATATAGTTAATGGCTCGCCTATAAGTAAAACAATGTTGAGATTCAAGAAAAGAGTGAATTTTTTCTAGCCAAGTTTCAAGCCAGTTTTTTCTAGCCAAGCATGCTCCATGGTCAGCCGCGTCGTCACTTACCATCAGGTGAACCTGCAGTCAAATGCTTGACTATTGTCGTTAAAAAAAAAGATTGTTCTTACGGTAATAAGTGAAAGTAAATATATAATAACGTTTAGCCTAATTTGATACTTTTATTGATTCTGAACAAATAGTAGGAAAATGATCTAATTAATTCTCAAATTATTCCAATTTCAAGGAGCGAATATTCTTCTGTTATCACGAAATATTGATTTCCAAAGTTTATGTTAACGAAAAGTAAATTTACTGTTGCCGAAAGTTGCCTAACTTGGAATTTAAAAGTTTTGGAAAGACGTCAAAGTGCGTCTTCTTATTGAAGTTAATATAAGGTCTGTTGATTTTCATAAGAGTTTATAAAGAGGCAGTAATTAAAGTATAAATTGGGGCGATAAGTCTATATTTGTAACCATTAAATTACCAAGTTATTAAATATTTTAAACTGTGTGCAACACGAGCTTTGACAGACATCCCGATCGGATTAACAGCTATAATAAAATGAAGAATTTATTTTTTTAAATAATGATACCAAATAAACACAGTGTAGTTCGTAAACCAATCTTTTAAACTACTTAAACGAAAATGTAATTCGTCGTAACATAATCAGTCTTGAGATGTAGTTTCACTATTTCAACAATATTTAGATCGATAATCAAGAAAATATTTATGAAAAGACATATTCTTGACCGGGATTCTTTTCTTTTTAATAAAATTTCTACACAAATAAATTTTCTATAAAAATTTGCAGCTATTTGTAAAATTTATCCATCATCATCGCTTTGATCACCTTCTTATCTCTCTGTTCTTCTTGTTATAAAATGTTATTTACTTTGTTATATAATACAACACTATTAATTACATACAGTACGTGTTTAATCATCCATACACGTGTATTAGTAACAAATATTACCTGTCTGTAATTGTATGAAACGACCATCTAATCCACTAGATTAAGGAGTGAGCTTACTAACCTAATACTTGTGACTGTGCTCGTACGTGCCTCCACCTAATTGATTCAGATGTCGTCTGAAAAGGGTAAAACTGGCCTTTTTGAAACTGTTTTGTTTCAGCCTTATAACTTACTGACTGTGTTAGCACAGCGCCTTGTCAAGAATATCTAGGTTGAAAACTTTGAAATATTGTGCTCGCTAAAGCATTCCAACATACCTGAAATTTTTAGTGTTAAGTTTTATACATACACTAGCTTTTACCTTTTTGTAGATTAACTTTCTTAATCACGCCCTTCGGGGTGAAATTTTCTCTCTTAGTGCTCCCCTACACTCTCACATGCCAAATTATTAATACTTGCGTTGAGTAATTTCGGCTGTGCGTTGCTTTTTTCTTATGTAAGAGGGAGGCAAACGAGCAGGCCGGTCACGTGAAATTTAAGTGATCACCGCCGCCCATAGACACCTGCCATAGAAGATGCGCCCATAGAAGATAGATATTTTTATTTTGAACGCCATATAGGAAGTATGAAACTCAAGCCTACAGAAAACTGCAGCATACTTTTTATCTTTTTTTCGCGAGTGAAGCCGCAAGCAACAGCGAAGTATTTAGCCCTTACCTACCTACTTACTTACTGCCCATTTTTTCGATAGTAGGCCTCACGGTGGGCTCTTTTTAACTCCCGATGCAAAGCGAGGGGTGTTTGACGTGTGTGTTTGTGTGTGTGTATATCATTCTGTTTGTGGCATCATAGCATCCAAACCCATTTGTATGATTCTTTTTTTATTAGAAAGGTAACTTCATCGAGAGTATTATTAGCTATGGTTTAACTCCCAGCGCAAAAAAGGATAAATTTGTCGTGTGGTTTGTTATATGGTGTCGTGAGTATTTTAAATTTTTATACTAATTACTTGTTACGTAAAGAGTTGAAAGCCGACTATCTCTTTTCTAGCCCTATATACTCACGAAATTCAAACTGGACCTTTTGATAAAATCTAATCTTTCTTTGGACTGAACCCAATCACAGAATGCCACCCTACAAATGTAATTATCCAATGAAATAACAATAGCTAGTCCGCAGACGTAGTTAAGTTTTCCTCGGCCATTTCATTTGACCAGCTACTCGTATATTACAATTTTGATATTCCGGTTTAGAAATCAATTAAACTTTTAGCAAAGTTTTAGTTGGCTTAGTAAAGTTTTAGTTGATAAGTAGCAGTTGGGCCGGATGCATTAATAACGCACACAACTCCTTCAAATCAAACGTATATGGTATCATAGATATCTATATACAGGGCTTATTATGTAAAGCTTAACAAATTGGTTTTGCTAATGCACAGGTAAACTTACAATTATTGAAAAGAATACATTTACATTTTTAACCTGGTTTTATTTTTTTAAACATCCGCATTCCCATTAAAAAGTCACGGAGGCTACCTCCGTAGTGTAAAGGTTAACGTACCTGCTCGCTACATAGGAGGTCCCGGGTTCGATCCCCGGCCAGGTCATGGTGGAAAATTTTATGATCGACCTTGATCTTTGTTGTCCTTGTTGACCTTGATGTTTATCTAAATGTGTATTTGTTATAAAATGTAGTCACTTTGAGTTAGTATCCCATAACACAAGCTTCGAACTTACTTTGGGGCTGACTCAATCTATAATTTGTCCCTATATAAGTATTTATTTGTAGATATATCTCAGTCAAATTAAAAACGACCAATAAAAAATAAACATCTTATAGCGCTCCTTAGTTTTGCGGCACAACTTGTTTTCTTTTTATAATTGCAATATTCTAGGAGTTTATTTTTTTGCTCTCGAGTTTCCTGCAGCGAAGCACGATCGTGATTTGAATTAAAAACCGTAGGTATAAGTAGAAAATATCACTCTGTGCGTCTCTGGTTCCGTGGCTAAATTGAATCTACATTTTTACTTGCTTTCCACACTGGCTTTGGGTTTTTTATTTATATTATGTTCTAAAGGTATTTATATTATGTCAAAAAAGAAGTTTATTATTTATTATCTAGAAAACCATTTTTTAACTTATTACTTATAATTTATGAAGATAAAAAATACATAGAAAAACGGGTATTTTTATTTGGTTTTATGTTTTTTTTTTGTGTGATTGATATGAATAAAGATAACAAACATCGAGATATTAATTATTTGATACATTTTCTACCACCAGTCGACATCTAGTAGCGAATTTTATAGATATCAAATAGATATTTTAGAACACTGAAATAACATTAAAAAAAAATTAAACGTACATATTTAATGTGTAAATCTATAGACGTCATACGTATATTAAAAATCGACACAAACATATTTCAGTCACAAAATATTTAATATCTCTCCTGTAGAAGCGATCATCTTTCTTAGATAGGAAGGAATTCTAATAAAAATCAAACATTAAAATCAAGCTCGGCAAGGTTGTGATGGCTAGAAATGCGAGATTATTGCTTTACAAATAAAAGAAAAAACGTGAACGCTTTTGAAGAGGTTCGATAAATTAATATTTACTTGCATACCAATACACAAATAACAAAGTATGTATAAACGTGATAGTGTAAATAAAGGAGGTATACTAACGAATTAGTAAACAGTGGTGTTGAAAAATTTTATAGCAATTTAGCGTGCATTTGAATGAAACTTTTTAATAATTATTATACATGCAACATGTATAAGTACATTTTTGCCGAGATAGCTAATATGAGCTAATAAAAAAAAATCATAACGACCAAATCTCTGGGACAAGATCAATAAGAAAAAAAAAATAATGGCATAAAAAGCATCAATAAGTGTTTTTACCAAAAATAACACATGCATCCGAAACATTTACGCTGAGTATGGATATCCTGCGGCCAAAATGATGACGATAAGAAAAAGGCAAAGCATATTACACTATTATAGAAGACAAATTTTAATAGCTAATTAAATAAAATTATAGTAACTTATGCATAAAAAAGGAAAGAGAAATGCCGAAAGATCCTTATTATGCATTAGTACCCAGACCAAGAGGGGTTCGTCTGAAAATGTGTGTGCATCCATTAGCAGCTCAATTAATCCATGGCTTGGCTCTATTACCGCGGTATATCCAGGTAAGGCAGCTCGAACCATTAGTGAATGCCATTCACTTACATGAGAGAAGTCACAGCCCTTGATCGATGTACGCTAACTTCATTCTTGTTTTTTTTTTGTAAATTATTTAATAGAGTTTTTGTCACTGGGTTGTTTTACATTGTTGCTCTACTTACCTTTTAATTTTTGAGTTGTTATTGTCGTATATATATCGTTGTTATTTACCTATACCTAAATATATATGTGTCTCAGCTAATAGTAATAAAGTTTTTATCTATGTTTAAAGAACTTACTTAATTTCTCATAAAAAAAAAGATTTTATCTAAGTTATTGTGTATGATATCTGGGGTGGTACGTAGAATTTGCTGGCTACACAAGCAACCAAAATCGCATGGTCATTCCCGTAACAAAACAACTTGCGCCCACTGCTGTCATCATCATCATGTTTTAATATGTACTTAAGTCAAATTTTGAAACCTCACAGAAAAATATTATATCCTTGCAAATATGACCTCTTTAGTACAAAGGATCAGTCTCAATTAAGTATTAGATTTTTAAAATACCTATATACGTATTTTTACTATTTCTGATTCACGCTTCTATTTTTAAGAATAAAGAAATTCTAATTTTACTTCATGCCCACGCGACGTTTTTAGATCTTGTTAATGAAATTACAATAATATCAGTATCTAAATTTCTCAGCTACGTAGGAAGATGAAATCTATATCTGATTTAGTAAGCAAAAATCTAAAAAAATTATCTATCTTGTTATTATGTTGTGCTTTACAACAATAAAAACTACCATATTTTCTATAACTTTCAGAATGCCAGCCGAGACGAGGTTTTTGTAGCTATACTTTCTTCAGTGATTCGGATAAGTTGATTGAATATGCTGAGAGCTCCCGCTCTATCAATTTGTGAAAATGCAAGGTAAAAAGGAACACAAATAAAGAAATATTGAAAAGAAAATTATATAGGTATAGATAGTGCACCATCCTTAAACCATAAATACGAGTAATTATAATTACATATTTGTTTAAGGAATTTTGCTATTGCAAATGGTTCTAATAATTTAATCGAAGAGCGAAATGTTAAATCAATTTTATAATCATTTATTTCTTTAAAATGTGTATAAGTACACGATGGTCGATAAAACAGTCACAAACATATTTCTACGTTTGAGGCGTAAGAAATTACAAATTTTTCAATAAATAAATCTGCAATTTTAATTTCAATCAATTATATTGTATTTCTATTCTTATATCATAATTTTCTATATTTATCTAAATCATTACTTACCATGTCTCTTGTCCAAATATTTATCCTGGTGGCCGCGTAATCACGGTGACTCTTGTTCTTGTTTCCCCATTTCCTACGATCTTCACAGTGAAACCACGCATGTCATTTCTGAAGACGTGATGGCGCCTTTTTTTTCTATTTGTTTCCGAAAGTTTACCTACCCACTTCTTTGTCATTTAAGATATTGCTTACGAGACATGCGCTAATAATTATTACTTTTCCCTGTGGATGGGTAACATAAAAATTATAACAATCGAAGAGGTCTATACAGATTTCAGTTATCTACTCTTCTTTCAAAAGATTTATACAAAGCAATTTAAAGATAAATACAAAAATAATAGATAACGTTTGTTGCAACGTAATATATACAATACAATATTATTTGGTAAAATGAGCCACGACACCGGGGCTCTCGTTAAAATGCCAGCATGCAACATTTTCACAAATATAACTTGAATACCTTGCTGAAGCATCTGGGAATTATTAATATGAAATTTCATTCCGATTGTACGTTGTTTATTTTTAAGACATCTCCGTATAAAGATGTTTTCAAATGTACCTACCTAAAAGAAAGCAAGTATTAAATTGATTTCGTATAATTTATATGCAAAAAAAGAGCACCCTTAGCCGACAAGCGTGCAGAAAAAGATTAATGAAGGTAGAGGAAGCGATAGAAGTATGTGTATGTACGAAAAAGTAAACACTCTAAGAGATGTAAAATAACTGCTTGGTGCGTAATTTACACATACCATTATTACAAAAGTAAATTAAAATACAGTATACAATAAACTGATGTTAAAAATTAAAAAAATACACAAATTCTATATCGAATTAATAATGGCTTAACCCTATGAAGTAAATACTTACGACTAAGCAGAGCACTTAATGGGAAATGGTCACCGCAAGGACTCTGAACCATCAGGGGTACCACAAGCGCGTTACCATCCTTGCGCATAAATCTTTTCAAGGCTTTAAAAAAATCCTTGTAGTCTCTAAGAATACATTTTAAAATGATCATGAATCAAATCAAAAATAACCTTTATTTCTTGAAGCCCAGTCCTTCTTTACGAAGCGAAGCACTGCCGATGGTGTAAAGCAAGCTTCGCTTATAGTTCCCAGACTTCCCAGGTACTGACTTTCTAACGTTAATGTCATCTCAGTATAAGTAAACGTTACGTTTCAATTATGCCATTTACCGAGAGTCAACCAGCTCAGAACTCTGCTAATCTACTTACAGAGTTGACCGAGGCCTATTAATCAATTAGCTTGACAGACGATAGCTAAATGCTATTACCAGTTAGCCGACCTAAGAAACCAAGATCAATTTCATAAATAAAAGTTAAAAATTTGACATAATAATTGATTTTGTGACGTCCTACGTGGCGTAATAGTTAATAACATGCACGCTACGCATGAGGTCCCAGATTCGATCCGTAAACAGGTTAAGATAGGAAATGATGTTTTTCTGATTAACCTAATTCTTTAATGTTTATCTGTATATGTATTTTTATAAAATATAAATAGTATCGTTAAGTAAGTATTTATTTATTTAAATTTAATCTAGCAATACTATATAAATTTACTGGAAGATCTTTCTTTAACCTATCTAGTGATCATGTTTTTTTTCTTTCTTAAGTTTACGCGAATATTACACATTGAAATGAAACAAATTTAACGGATTTCATCGCGGTTTAATTAGTA
>JADGIL010056593.1:6169-16542 GCA_020352625.1 Cactoblastis cactorum
CATAACTTGAAGGAGGCCTACACCCAAGCGGTTGAAAGAGGCTGAAAAGAAGAAGAAGAAGACAAAGAGACAAATCACACAAATGTATGTACAGTAGTATGTACCTATACATGAGAAGAAATATGTACATTCAAATTTCCTCAAACCAACCAATATTAAAAGCGGTAAGAGAATACAAACTTATCGATTCCCGTCAAACATTATCCAGATGCAACACATCGCTTCGAACCGGAGTGATTCTGTAGAATATTGTTTGTTTTCTCAAGTCGTTATGAGTAAACGCTGCAATGAGTTTCATTAGGGGATCAAATCCATCAACTTCTTCATAATATATTTCTTACATTAATACGAAATTATGTGTTACATTCTTGGAATAATAAAGATTTTATTTTTATCATAAATAAAATTGCATAGATATTCGTAATGTTAATATTTATTGCATTAATTGAATAAGAATTTGAAATTTAAAATACAATAAAAAGTCTATAACATTATTTTAGCAACTCATCAAAACAAACAAATACCACCACAATTCGAAATTCGAACATATTACGTTCGCTCATTTAAATATTTCCAGACCATAAACAATCGCACTTGTGTCTAAAAACGTCGATTCCTGTAGCCAGTAATAAAATCAATCATTTGTACATTTCATTTTTTACATTTGCCCCGGACGCTGGCGTTTTGGCTTAAAAATAGTTTTGAGTGCTCAAGATAAGTTAGACGAATGTTTTTAACTGACGAATGAGAGGTTTATACTTTTTGGCTTGTTCATATGTTCGTACGGTAATTACGATGTAATCCAGTTATTTTCGGATGAACGATATGGATTGTATGATTGATTTTAACAGATATAGGAAATGGTTACTTGAAAGTCTCGAAGCTGTTTTTATAATTACACTTATTGTACTTTGTTTTTAATGTTATATTTGGTAAGACATTAAAAACATAGTACAATAAGTGTAATTATAAAAAACAGCTCCGTACAAAAAAAAATATATTTTTTTTTAATATTGAAAATGAGCATATAAAATATGTTGAATATATACCTACCCATTTATACATGTTGCATGATATATAGATATTTAAAATATATATCATATCATATAAGAAACCCGGAAATTGTTGAACATTGACATCAAAGTCGAAGCCATCAAAAATCAAGCCAAAGGTCCAATAAGTCACGTCAATAACCTCAGTAAAAGCCCATATTTAGCGACAATAGCGGGCGTGGTCCTCAGGCTAGCGTCGAATAATTATACCTCCCCCCTTCCCCCTCCCATCGGGCTTAACCCCCCTACATGCTCCATTGAGTATTGTCTTCGAGATGTGATCACGTGACCTCCGCTAGAGCATGCGTAAACGCATACTTTCCGTCCGTTTTGGTTGGTATATCATGAGGGAAAGTATATAACATACAACTATCATTGTTTATTAAAATAAATACCTCATTCATTTAATTCAAGTAATTTTTGTAATCAATAATTATATAACATATTATAAATCTTACAATACAAATTTTACATATATCTATGACTAATTTAAAGTATGTATCTAACGCGTCATTCGAACTCCTGTCTATCAAACATTTCCGTAGACACCTATCCGGCTTTAGCTTTTTAAATATTCCATTTGTCTATGAATGGCATTAACTTTTTAATCGGCTGTCAATGCGTTCGGCAAAGAATGCGATGGCCAGTACTCGGCCACCCCGCGTGCCTTGTTGCGATACTGAAGGTGGCACGCGCACCTCATCACTGGCCCACGGCATACACAATAAGCAGACCTCTTACGTAACCCAATACGCGCACAGAATTTCTGAATTGCGATTTCTCTATCACCTTTCATACAACTATGTTCCTCTCTGACAATACAATGGCTAGACAATTTATTGGCCACTAAAACCAGTCTAGACGTAAAAAACACACATGCTCAATTTCAATTTTCGAACTGACAAAAAACAAAACGAAATTCTTATCTCAAATCCGACGTTCTAAATTCAAAATATAAGTGAAGCAATTGAAAAACGAAACGGACTAAGTTCATATTACGAGCGCGTTCCAAATTCGTGTGTATTCAAATATCGAACGTTCTGAGATGGATTATGACGGGCGTGTGGTGCGAGCGCTGGAACGTATCTTGATACACGACAATCACTAATAATAATTTTCTTAAACTTTACATGTAATATATACATATTTACATACGTGTTGGTACTTTTCATAATTTTAAATGGCTAACTGGTTAAAAATGTTATTCACATTTATATTAAATATGATGCCTGTTAGTTTTCTACTCGTAAAACACAGTCTTGATAGAAACGTTCAATCAACGTAAAATTTGAATAAAATATTACTCAAACTTATAAAATCATAATCTCGACGTCGCTAGTTTCGTTTCGGCGGCGATATGATCCCATTGATTGATGGGTGACCACGCTGAGAGTGGTTACAATACGACCAATATAAACGGATCTGTCCTGTAAAACTTAACATGTGACTTAAGAGATCATACTCCAATAGTTGTGTTATATTCTAAGAGTGTTGACCCCGGACTGGCATGTACTAGACTAAACCATGTTTTGAACTTAATTAAAAATGTATAAAGTATTTATTGCGTGTCAAGAAACGCCCCCGTGTTTGTCGAGCACATTTTAGGATTATGACTGATTGAACTCATTCTTATCCGAAACTTATTATAGTCTATGGTCTCTAGACGCGTTCCAAAAGCTGTAAGATTTTGCGGCATTTGTCTAATTTCCGGTTGGTGTCGGTTTTTTGACGCGTCCCGTCAAGTCGCTGAGTCAGATTCTGGACAAAAGATTTCAAGCGCTCCAATTTCGAATATTCCGCGTTCTATTTTCAAACGTCGAATTTGAATATGAAGTGAATATAACATTTGGAGTTGGAATGCTCTCTGTATATGTGATTCGTCTGTTTGAAAACGGGGCGTCTTGTTCTTATTATGAATGCGTTAAGGATGCGCCCGCGCATGCGTCTGACGGTTTAGTAACTGATGCATTAATGCTCCGAATGATCTCTTTCTTTATCTTTTTTCTTCGACGCTTGGAGATTGGTCATTACACATCTGAATATGTGTTCCGAACAAAAACTCGGATCACGATTCGGTAAAAAGTCGAAACGAGTCTGTCTTGTGATGTAAGTGGATAGCAAACGTGCTCTTTATGTTATTAGAATTTGAAGTTTCCGGATCGATTTGAAAGTTTTGCCTCGATGTGCGGCGGCTACTCGTAAATTAGTTTTTGGGCTCACATAAGTTGTTTGTAACTTTATAACTGTATTCACTAAAAGTTTGCTGTGAAAATAAATTGCACGGTTTTTGATTGGCGTGCCGATTTCAAATAAGCTTTTTTAGATTATGCCTTGACTTTCATATGCGTACTTTCTATTATTGTTACTCAAATAGATGTTCTTATCTGATATTGTTTCTTATTTGAATAGAACTTTTACCATATACAAATTATTCGTTATTATTTATGGTTTGCTTAATGTAACTGTTAAAACATGTTTGTATTAAATTGTTAAAATATGAAATTAGATTTCCTATAAATATAAAGGATACAAGATTTGTTAGGTTTTGTTATTTAGATACTTTTTACACATATCACTTCTCTGTCCTTTACGGGGTGTACAGAGCCAAGAGTCTTGAGACTTAGCAGAATTATAGAGGTAGAGGCTTATTGGTGGACTGGAAACTATTATCTAAAATAAGTAAACAAACGAAAACAAAATTAGACTTAGACTACATTTAATAAGGTCAATAAACTAAAAGTAATTTGATATTAATGTCAATAACTAAAGTCATAAATAAAACCTTTTTATTACCAACAACATCAATAAAGTTTACTACTATTTAGTCACTTCTTATTTAGCAAATATTTTAAATATCTTAAAATTATATTCCAGGCGTCCTATTAAAAACCACTAAAAAAGCCTGCATAGTATTTTACAATTCTTGCAACAAAGATCTACGACAAAATAAACTATAGACACATAAAAAGGATACCAACTTTTAAATACCACTTAATCTGACAGTTGACAATTTGAAAAAAGAACATGAACCAAAAAGTCCTTCCAATGTGGAGGATACAACACTGAATAAACAGCTCAATTAATCAATATAGCATCACGTACCACATCTTAAACCCTAACGGTATAGACAGAGCCTAGAGTCGTGAGACTCGAAGGCGCTTATCTTATTTTTTATGTAAGAGGGAGACAATAGAGCAGGCGGGTCACGTGATGTTAAGTGATCACCGCCGCCCATAGACAACTGCAATACACGCAGAGATGCAGCTGTCCCCTTTCCCATGTTTGACTTTTACAATTTCATTGGTAAATAAAGTTTCCGATATAGTGACAGGTTGTTAGCCCACTGCCTATACCTATCTCCAGTTCTAAGCCCTTTCCCTTGATCGACTTTTACAATTTTCGCGGTAAAATTAGCAGCTGGCGTATTCAACGTCCTTCTTTTTCCTCCACAGACCAACATAGAGGACACAACTCTAAGTAAACATCTCAATTGATCAATATCATGTGAAAACTACAAACATAATACGAGGAACAAGCGTAATTAAACTACATATTCCTTAAACACGGGAATTAACCCCAATTGAGGGATCGCTCTATTTAAATTACTCTTAAACGTACTATTCAGCTTTCTGGAAGCGTGTGACACGTCAGTTAACTATTAGTGAGAACGTCATGGGCCGAATTGTAGACCAGAATTAACTTATTAACTTCGTTTCGCCTTTAAATACATTTTAAAGAAATGTAAGTACTTATGATTTAAAGAAATGATTGAGGGACGTGCCCAGATGTTTTATATTTGTGGCCTAATGGATAGAAAAGTTATTTTCTTTTGTTTTTTAGTGTAATAGTAGTCAACTCCGTTGTCATAAGCAAAATTTATCTCCTTATGAGATACATATATCTTTAAGAAATACATCGCAATGACGTGCCAAAATTATATTAATTATTAATATGCTGCTGGCTAGAAATAATTTTTAATATACTTTTTTCCTTTTATAACACCGTTTCCGTCATATTCAAATAATCCTGGCAAGTTACAAAATCTATACATATAATAAAATTGTAACTGAGCTATGTCTGTACATGGGAGATATTTAAGAAAAAAAATATATAGGGCCCTTTATAGAAGCCAAAACGAATGTTTTTAGAATTTTTGTCTGTCTGTCTATTGTTTGTAACGCGCATCACATAAAAACTACGGAACAAATCTGGATTAAATTTGGCACAGCGATGGACTATGACCTAGATTAAAAGATAGGTTACTTTTTATCCCGAAAAAATGTACGGTTCCCAAGGGATATAATTTATATAATTTATTGTAACCGAGCAAGGCACTGACAAGATATTAAAGTATCCATTGGTCGGACGAAGTCGCTGGCATTAGCTAGTTAATTATAGACCAAACATAAAAAATTCTTTCTTCAAAAAAAATTTGACAGCTTTGTAGTTATAATAAATAAATATATAGGGANNCAGAAAAAGGTCATTTCCCGTCATGTCCTGACCGGGGATCGAACCCGGGACCTCCTAAGTAGTGTTCAGATACGTTAACCGTTACACATCGTAGTTGAATCAAACAAAAAGAGAACGTAATGAATATATGTATTTTTGAGCCATATACATAAAGTGTGAACAATAAAATTCATCACGCAAAGGAAAAAGTCCACAAGCAAACAGAAAAGGGCATGCCCATTTAAATTCAAGAAATATGAAAGACAAAACCGTGGCTTTATGAAATAAATCAAAAATCGGAGAAAGGCGTTTTTACGTTTCCTGTTTTCGGAACACACAGCTTTTTATCGATTTTCTTTGTTAGAACCAGATTGGGATGATGTAGCAACAACAATTTTGCGTCGAAATAAACCACTATTGTGCCTTACGGAGCTATAAAATTATCATAAACCAGACGCACAAGTAATAATCTCATATTTGAACCCGTCCGGTCCGCCATCTTTAAAAACAATGAACGTTATTGTCTCTTCTTAATTCCATTTTTGAAAAAATAATCCATTTCGCATTTCATCGAGAGGCTCGATGATTGTGACGGTGCAAATTATTATGTGCCTTATGTTCTTAGTGTTAAGATACTTTAATAATTTTCTATAAAGATAGCAGCTGTATTCTTTACGATTTATTTGCTCGGCTAAAAAGGATCTTATCTGTTGAATGTAAAGAGTGAAAATTGTTTACTAATTGGTTTGCCATTGCTACATGCGTGCGAAAATGAGACAGCTGCACAAAGAGCGAGATGCATTAAATGCACGATTCGTGATGATATTATGATAATTATGCGACGACAAAATGAAAATATTTCAATATTAATATCGCAATAATTTGTCCATTACTAGCATTCAGTAAGCATTTATTCTGACTTCAAAATTATAGTAAGATATAATTAGTGTTATATCTTAAAAAATCACTTAAAAAAAAAAATTACCCAAAATACGAAAAAAATATAACGTACTTTTATATATTAAATGGGTCACTTCAAGTCAATTATAGATACAAAAAAGGATAAAAAGGAACATTTTTTTGTACAAAAACTTCTAAATAAAATCAATTTACAACCCTACCCGAAGTGATTCATGCAGTGGAAACGGTAATCGATAACAATAAAACAGTTTTCGATTTTCAAAACGACCGACTACTGTTTCATTGACGAAAACTCACGTAATTGCCATTGTTCTGATCGCGGCGACGACCGATCACAGACGAAGGGTTGTGTCGATGTCGAATGCACACTTTCGCAAATATTTAAATTAGGAATTTTCTTTTTAATCTTCATACTGGCTGATAAAAAAGAAATAATAATATTTTTTAAATGTTATGTTCCAGCAATAATGTTCGCTTTTTAAATGTTATGTTATGATTAAACAGACTAAATATTACCGTTTGTGATTGAATAAAGCGAGTTGAGATTAAGTGTTTATTTATAATCATGAAACATTTATAATATTCTATAGATATCTGCCTCCTTATACGTCCGAGTACATCAGCTGTCTATCTGTCACATGGAACTGCGCTTGTAAGCGCCATATTAGCTCTTATTTAAAATTGTAAATAGGCAATTTACTTCGGCTTTATCCGAATTTGTTGTAATTATTTCTGACATTTCTCGACAATTATGGGAGAGTGGCTTTGTCTAGTAAAGGCGATTTATGTCTATATCGAGTGAATACATGTTCATGTCCATAATACATCTTACAATGTTGTTTGTAGATATATTTATTTGTCCACGTACTGGAATTCTAAGTCAATTTTGTTGCTTAAGTCGGTAGTTGGCAATTTTCAAATGTGATAAAATTTCATATTGATTTTTATTTATCTATATTTTTATGTATAACATTGCATGAGCGAAGCGAGCTCATTACGCCTTCAACAAGTTCATTTTGTGGTTTAGAAGAACTATTTATCGTTAAAATTAATGTACATTAAATTTAAATAATTGTTTCTTACAGTTATATATGTTTTAATATTGTATAAATAATATATGACTGCTACAAACCATAATAGATTCAAAAGAGAAAACAATCTCTAGCTCTTATAAAGCTGTTTATTTCTACTCTAAACCAGCTTTAAATTGTATTGGAAAAGCAATAAGAAGTCTCTTCTCATTCTGCTTAGTTTAAATATTGTTGTTTCTCTACATTGCCAGTGCTATTTTCAATTGCTTGTTTTTAAAATTAAATTTTGTATTTCGAATATACCATCGACAAGCGACAAATAAATACCAACTGACTGATAATTGAAAATATGTTTTTCATTTGTCGTCCTCCGTGACTCAACGTATTTTTAAATTAGGAAATGTATTTTTTATTAGAAAGCCGCATGGAATCACAATTGAAGGAATGTATGACACACGTACGCTTCCAGTTATGTTCGTTCGTTATTTGAATATCATATCGATGCCGCCACATTCATCTTCTTATATATTTTTTTATTGAGTTTACTTGAAGTGGCCAGTTTCAATTTTTATTACTGTCACGTGTTTATTACTTTTTAAAGGTATTTTATTATGACTTCTTATACGGCTACCGGATAATTTTTATGTCCAAATCGACATGTAATTTTAAATATTAGATAAGATTTAACAGAAAATAATTTATATGCGTTTTTTGTATATTCTAGTTTACCATATCTTTGTTATTATTTCCATTAAATAATAAATTAATTATCAAATTGAAAGTAAAGTTCATAACCAAAAAGAAAGGACGCGTTGAAATCTTTTGTAAATAAATAACGATTTTAAGTTTTTCTAATAAAACACTTAACCAATATAACAGATCATTTCTAAAAAAATAAGGTATCTTATTCTTATTTTCTTTTTCTATTTACATATATTATGAAAAATTGTTATATGAAAAACTCGTATACATATATTCTAATATAAAAATAACAATTTCTACAAAATCTTATAAGAATTGTATCAACGATCAAGAGTTATAGTTATAATATAAAATTCAATAATACAAAATATGATATTTAAAAAATTATCAAAAAGTTTTAAAGGCAAAAACATTCTGAAAATTCTACAATATGACTACAGTAGGCTTTAACCAGTATTTACACAGCAGGCACGTAGGCGATTGTAGCTGTGACGTCACCTCCGCTGCCTGATAAGGCCACTTCCGCTCGAAATCCTGCACTGAACGAATGAGTGACCGAATGAACGCACGACCTTATCTTCCTGCGGGACGGGTCAGCTTGCACAGCTGATTTATTGTGTTCAAATTAAGAACGCTTTATTTTTATTTTTTGAAATTAGAATATTCTGCACTTATATGGATATAATTGCAATACGTCTTTTCTAAACTATGGCGTCAAAAGAATACAAAAGGGTTTCTTTAGACGTTTTGCCGGTCAATCTGTATACGTATCAAGGGATTTTTGTATGTTTGTAAAGTCTTTTTAAAATCTGGTTTAGGTTTTTAAATTATTACGCTAAATCGCTTAGAGTCCGTGACATTTAAAATATTAGTTTTGACGCTATCAAAGTCTTCTTCTTCTATCAAAGTCACAAGTTAGAATTTTAATTAAAACATCTATTAAAACGGCACTGACCAAGTAAACACGGCATCGCTCGAATTCAATGTTACAAAAAGAAGTTACATCGAAATATTAATTTATTCTGATTGATTACTTTTGGAAACCATCAATAACATACATAATGTT
The DNA here is from genome assembly GCA_020352625.1 of Cactoblastis cactorum. Taxonomy (NCBI): domain Eukaryota; kingdom Metazoa; phylum Arthropoda; class Insecta; order Lepidoptera; family Pyralidae; genus Cactoblastis; species Cactoblastis cactorum. The sequence continues at coordinate 15,394 of JADGIL010056593.1, forward strand.
TTTAATATGTACGGCCAAATGCCATTTGTAATAGTCACTACGACGAAACGTAAACGTTTGGAGAAAACTATTAATATGTACTAGCTTTATGAATTGTAGTTTATCCAGTTTTAAGAATTACTTATAAAAAAAAAAATTGACGACCTCCGTGCTGTAATGGAAGTCGCGGGTTCGATCCCCGGTTAAGCCATGACGAAAAATGTTTTTGTTAGAAAATCGTATCCTTGAGCTAGTTCTTTTTTTATAAAGGGAGGCAAACGAGCAGGCGGGTCACTCGATGTTAAGTGATTACCGTCGCCCATAGACACCTGCAACACCCGGGGAGTCATAGAAGGGTTGCTGGACTTTAAAATAGTATCCCAATAACTAAAGTCTCAAACTTGCTTTGGGGCTGGAACTAACTCAATGTGTAATTTGTTCCTATATATTTATTTATTTATGTTATTATACAAGTATCAAGACATTTTATATTTCACGTTGAATAAAAGTTCTTTTTTAATTTGACCTGAAGCGCATTTGACTTCAGTCTCGCCTGATGGGAAGTAACGAAGAAGTCTACGGTGAAATAGGCAAACTCAACTTCATGTTCATTCTTGCCTTGAAAATCTCCATATTGAATGAACTCGGATGTCCCGGGTTCGATCCCCGGTCAGGTCATGATGGAAAATGACCTTTTTCTGATAGGACTGGTTCTTGGAAGTTTATCTATATATGTATTTATTATAAAATATAGTATCGTTGGGTTAGTATCCCATAATGCAAGTCTGGAACTAAGTTTGGGGCTAACTCAATTTGTGTGATTTGTTCTTTTTTTATGTCATAGGGAGGCAAACGAGCAGGCGGGTCACGAGATGTTAAGTGATCACCGCCGCCCAAAGACACCTGCAACACCCGCGGGGTTACAGAAGCGTTGCCGGCCTGTAAAAAGCCTCGGCCCTCCCCAAATGGGGAGGAGAAGGGGGGAAGTTGGGCCCCCGGCTCTCCCACTCACCGGACGGAGCATGACGGCTGATAACCGCCACTCAGGTGTCGGTCTTCTGTGGAAGTGTGGTACTTCCCCGGACGAGCCGGCCCATTTGTGCTACAGGCTAAATATAAGCCTGTAGCTGGCTCCACACCACAAGTAGTGGCACCATACCACTACTAGTA
>JADGIL010056609.1:0-11874 GCA_020352625.1 Cactoblastis cactorum
AGACGGCTGATATTTAAAGTATTAAATTAAACATATTTTTGTTTACATATTTAAATATAAGTTTAGGTGTCCACTTATTTTTGTCGTAGACTGTATGTATAGATATATGTGATTATGTTATACATTTAGCTTTTAGCTTAGTTGAGAAACTAAATAAATAAATAAAAATGTCTTATTTCAAAATCCACATCTACATATTGCAAATGAAGAAAAAATATATCTAGTTAATTAATAGTACAAATTTTATCTAAATTATGATATGTCATGATTTGTACCAGAATACATTTAAAACATACTTATTGACACCATAACGCAGTATGTATTCTGAGCTATACTCTTCAACAGTGGTCCAAGAATCATTGCTGTCTTCGGATGGACTCATAAGTTCATCTTCATCCATTTCGCTGCCTGAAATTAAAAATTTCTCACAATTAAAGGAATCCATTCTTAAAATATTAAGGGAAGACACCATGTTTGAAGAAATATTTTTTTTTAATAAAAAAATCTGTAGGAATTTATTTAGATAAAAATACTAAATGAACATAATTTTCCAATTAAAATGTTTGTTTATGTGACTTTCAATATAGCTAAATAAAAGCACAGACCTGTTGGTGTGCTACTACGAACAGAAGGTGTGTTGGGAGCTGATAAAAGGCGACGCCGGACATCGGGGGCTGGAGGCATATTCTGTATTTCCCTACGTGAAGCCTCTGTGAAGAAGCGTAATACGTAGCTCAAAGGGACACATGTTGGCTGAGAAGCCTCTTTTTGTTCCACAACTGCAGGATCATAATCTGAAAATATGCAGTAATATCGCACAAATCAAATTGTGAATTAAAAATTTAATAGTGGCTATTCCTTTTTTGTGGGAATAGTTTCTTCCTTCCTATATTCCCGATCAGCTGTTATTGGACAAATTATTTATAATTCTGATTATATACAAACAGTCAAGATTTATTGGTACAAAACACTATAATTAGCTTTGTATAAAAACAATAAAGGAGAATATCGACGCAATAATCACTGAAATATAAATAGATTCACTTTTCCCGCAAAAAAAATTATGATTTCAAAAATACATTTCAATGTTGACAACATAGCGGCGTTGATAAGGCATACGTAGTATATAGTAAAATAAAGGTATGATTAAAAGCACAAAATAAAAGCCTAAAGAAAGAAATAAACAATATAACCTTGATACTTACCTATATGAACGTCCTCAATATGTTGAATTAAGTCGGGTAATCTTGGAAATGTTATGCCACAGCCATTAAATTTACAGATGTTTATCATGAAGACCGCCATGTCGGACAAGGGTAATATACTAGTCAATCGCAATACTGTACTAATTTTTAGACGAATTTTGTAAATCACTACAAAATCTTTCTCATTAAATTAAAACTTGTACAGATATATATACAATATATTCAGGCCTTATTTATTAATATCATATTCAATGAATTTTATATGATTTAAATAATAGTTTAAATAAAAGTTCTTAACAAAACGTCACCCGCGCAGATTGATCGATAGTTGGCTGCGCCGAACGGATATCTTCTCTGCATCAGCCAATAGGGTGCCAGAATTTGTGTTCTGTTTCACTTCACTACTCGCAAATTGAACATTCCAAAGGCCGGTCTCCTCCTTCTCGGTGTTCTTTGGTAAGTGCGGTAAAAATCTGTGAATAAAACTAATCGTGAAAAAGTGTTGATTTCTCGAGCCATCATCAAATACAAAGTGATAATTACGTTACATACAGGTCTGAAGTGTGTGTTAGTGAGAATATTTATTTGTGGGTTCGTAAGCTGTCACTGGAAAACCTTTCCAAAATCGGTCATTTCTAGCCCTTCGGCCATTTTCAGATCGCCAATTTATCTCGTTCTGTGGTAACAAACCCCGTTTCGCTTCGTTAAATAAACTATTCTAAAATCCCCGAGCCGGTAATTCTGTGTGCATATTGGCCAGACTGATCCCAGTCAGTGTTACGTATTCGAGTAAATTACGTAACCTGCGGTTCGTCGGTCAAACTGTCAAATCAGCTATAATCTCATTATTATTCTAGCTTTGCAAGCTAATACATCATCATTACTGACTTTAATATCCGTTTCTTTCAGTTGTCGCTCGCCGCACCTAAATTCACAAAAATGCTGTGTGCTGCCAGATTGATCGCCCCTGCAGCCAGGTCTGCTGTAAGTACAACATTCTTATTTATATTAGCCTAATTGACTTCTTTTTGTTCCTAGTTTTTCAGTAACTTTTAACTTATAGTCCATAAAGGATACTTCAGTTTTGACATTTTGATAACTTGACCTTGTTTCCGCCTGATTACTCCACTGGTACATTTTATATTCCTATCAGCTACAAATTTTGATACAGTTACAGTGTAATTGTAGACAAATCTAAATTTTTAATGAATTTCTAACCTATATCTTGAACATTATATAACAACACAATCAGTGTAAAGCATCCACTAATCTATCAAATTTTTAATTTCAATAAGTGATAAGATTATTGCTTCTTACAAGAATCACTAAAGTATTGATTTTTTAGGTGTTTACATAAATTTAATATTATACATTAGTAATGAATAATAAATTAGATTAATTGTTACTTACAGATCTTCTGCAACACAGCCTTGGTCAGGCCACTTGCAGCAGTCTCCTCACAGACACAAATTGTGCCAGTAGCCCCCCAGCTGTCGGCTATGCGCAGCTTCCAGACCACATCGGTGACAAAGGACATTGACTCCGCTGCCAAATTCATTGGTGCTGGTGCAGCGACAGTCGGTGTAGCAGGATCCGGTAAGCTTACATAACTTATTGATTTTTTGCTAACATTGCTTGGGCATCTTGTGTTTGTCGGCATTTTTTTTAAATAATGTGTTGCACTGGGAGGTTATATATCCCTTACAGCAAACTTTTGGCTATAGTCATGTGCACTACATGTGGTTTTATAAATCTAAAGACTGAAGGAAGTCTTGTTTGAGGTACATATTCTAGTCTTTTTATCTTAAAGAAGTACTTACTGCAGTATTGATTGCATAACCTCTGACATTTATATAGGGACCAATTCACCCCACCACACCCTTTTTACCTTATACTTTTTTTATCTTGTGTTATAAACAGGTTTTAATTCTGAGAGCAGTGATGAGTGTCTTATTTTAAAACAGTTTTAAACAATTATACAGACAGTGAACTGTAAAGTTTATGAAAATTCTACACTCACTTTCACAATGGAGACAATAAGAATTGGACATGAATATGTATTTTAATTACACATGAACGGACGATGTCATTGGGATTAGTGTTGGTGAACTATCAATAGTTGGACTATCAGCTATAGTTTCATTCAAGAAGGCCTTACTATTGATATTTTTTTGGGAGCAATACTATTGTACATTACAATACTATAGATAGTATTGATAGTATTGCTTTACAATATTTTGTACATGATTTATAACTGTTGATGTATTGTTATATATCATTTGATACTACTATTGTTAATTTTTGTACTTTAAAACTATTGAATATCGCGCAGCAACACTAATTGAAATCTTCATTGGTGCTCTCTAAGAACCTACTTTTTCCTTGTTTGCTTGCTAATCCTACCTTTGCTTCTGTTTCCTACAGGTATTGGTATTGGAGTGGTGTTTGGCTGTCTAATCATTGGCTATGCACGCAATCCCTCACTTAAACAGCAGATTTTCTCATATGCCATCTTGGGTTTTGCATTGTCCGAAGCTATGGGGCTATTTTGTCTGATGATCGCCTTCCTAATGTTATTTGCTTTTTAGAAAGTTTATTTTTTTATTAGGAGATTGTACAGTGTATATTATGCATTTGTGGACATCTTTTACCAGATTTTATATGTTGCATGATTTTATTGGGAATCACTAACATAAAATAGGGTGTCAGGTGAGCAGTGAAACTTGAAACTATATAGTTAGAATTTCATGTTTCTTAGCATAGAAGTGGACTAGAATTAGCTAGATTTAAGGTATTTTATATTTGGTAATTTCAGCTTATTATTAGGTCTGATTACATTAGAATATACTTAATGATAATTTAGTTTGATCTTGCTACACCAGTAGATTCATCCTATATTATTTCTGTATTATCACAACATCTATAAATATATAGGGTCAAATCATACTAATTGAATTAACCCCATACCTATGTTCATTACTCAAGACTAATGATGCTATGTTTTATAATAAATACATTATAGATAAACATCCGAGACCCAGGCCAATCAGAAAAAGCCCATTTTGCATCTAGACCTAACTGGGATTTGAACCCGGGACCTCATGTTTAACTGGCAAGGACTTAGTTACTACTGTGACGAGGCCATCAAATTTTTTTTACCTCTAAGCCCCAATCATTTTAAATTGGTTATTATCTATTTTCTTAATGTAGTTAGATTGATGGGTTTTATTATATGTATGTTTTTGTTAGACTTGATTATAATATATTTTGTGTGGTTGCAGGAGCCGGTATCGGAACAGTTTTTGGCTCCCTCATCATCGGCTACGCCAGGAACCCCTCCCTCAAGCAGCAGCTGTTCTCATACGCCATCTTGGGTTTCGCCCTGTCCGAGGCTATGGGTCTCTTCTGTCTTATGATGGCGTTCCTGCTGTTGTTCGCTTTCTAAGCTAATTACTTTTAAGAACACTACTGCCATCCCACATGATGAGGTTTCAGTGTATACTATCTGGAGTGGACGGCCATGGAATCGAATGGTGTGGAAACCTCACCCTCATAGTGATGGAAGGACTGATTGTGTGTTATACTATACACCAGTGCGTCTCAGGAATGCAATTTATTTAATTATGTAGTATAAAAGAAAATCTGCAAATAAAATGTTGTACGAAAAACATTCAACTAAAGCTACAGTTATTTCTATTCCTGATTAATGTAGACTGTTTTGAAATCATGTTATCGTAATGCAGTTAATTGTTAAAAGCCGGTGACGATAATTTAGCCAGTGAACCCGTATATATGCGTGTGTATTGTCATCGACTCTTTATGATGATTGCATACATTTTCGAGAATGTCGGCATCTGTAATGTACATTTTTAGGGCGATTAAATGATACAAACCAATCCGTGATCGTTTATTGTCACATTACCCAATTGATCTACAAGGTTTTAATTTACAATTCCTTTTTCATATTAAGTTAATTATCACGGAACGATTAAAGACTTACAGACAAAACTATATAAGAGACAGTATCACGTTTTTATATTCCTTAGATGGGGTAGACAGAGCCATGAGTCGCAAGACTTGAAGACCACGCTTAACAAAATGGGCTTCTTGGTGGAATGGAGATAAAGAAAAAGTGACAGGTTACAAGCCCATCGCCTATGAGAATTCCTGTATAAAGCCCTTCCCTTGATTGAGTTTTACAATCTGCGCGGGAGAGACTAGATTAAAGACTAACTCGAAAAAACTGCAAAAGTATTTTGGAAACTATAGGGTTCTTAAGGTTCTCAGTAATTGTGAGTTTTTGTGAATGAATACTAAAGATCAAGGAAGCTGTTAAAAATCTAGGAGAGTTAATTAACCTCGAAATTTGCACAAAAATGACCTCTTCCATAGGTATGATCTACATGATAAATAAAGTTATTGCACAAATCTCGAAATGGAGATTTATAAACTTTGTGCCCCCGTGGTTTCAGAAAGATTCGTGCAAAAAATATATTTAAAAAGTTTAAATATAAATAACAAATAATAATCACTATCTATGTTTATCTAAACATATAATAAAACAGTACAAATATTTTGTCTCTATTATTATTTTTTGACTGAAATGGACAGAGACACTTAAAAAGAATAACAGAAAGCAAGAATATATTTTTTGTCTGTATGTATGATCCCGCTAATCTCCTAATGATTTGTAATGTTTTGTCAAAATCTGTTCATTAAAAAAAAGTTCTCATTTGAATGAATTCTCTAGCTAATCTCCGAAAGTGCTGAACCGATTTCCTTAATTTTCACCAATTGCTTTGTTTTAACTCTGAAAATGACTCAAAATATATTTCATCAAAATCGGCTCAATAAAAATTCTCTTTTGAATTAAGACATAATTACCATTAATTCTTCAAGAATCCGCTAGATGGCGTTTTTTCATCTTATCAATTTCTACAACGCGTTATAATGGAGATCTTTTCACACGAGGCCCTATACAGGAATTTAAATCGCCAAGGCAAAAATTTTTTGATTCTTTCAATTTGAAATTTACCCGGACGTAGTCGCGGGCAACAGCTCTAGTATCCTATAAAAGCAAATAAAATTATAAATTTCAAAACCAATCCTAAGATGGGTTGTTTCCTTTTTTTCACAAAGTTACCTCCAGTGGGATTGGAACCCACGACCTCCGGATCCCAAGGCCACTGGACCACGGAGGCAAGAAGTCGTTGTCGTCTGATTTTGGCTTTACATTACCTTACTGTGGAGATAATAACTATTTTATTACAATTGCAAAAATATTGCTATTTGACAAATCGCAAAGAGGTATCTTTAGACACCCAGAGTACCCAGACCAACTTAGACCAAGTACCAAGATAAAAAACACTCGTACTCAACAAATGTATTTATTGCAAATATAGTTATGAAATAAAAGCATCTAAGGGAATACTTCTACTGGACAGAATGTCCAAAAGGCCCTGATCTATTCTGATAGAAGCAATCTCTTAAATTTAGTTGTACAAAATGTCACATATGCTAATTCACCAAACAGATCCAGGCATTCTTAATGCTTTTTTCAAATTATTTCTCGATATTGACTCTAGTATCATTAAAATGAATACACCCAAACATATTTTAGATTGTATTCACTTTAAGATTTAATAACACACATACATAGTAGGTTTTCTCAAAGAAACGTAAAATTCAGTCATTCTCACACCTTACCTATCCAATAAGTAAAAAATTTAGTAAATATTCTTAATCCTCTGCTGTTTCTTATCGTAACCAACGTTAGAATACTCTCTTATTTGGTGTCTTAAGATTCAACTACACAATATTATATTCTTGTACCATAATTAATTTAGCTAAATCATAGGTTCATAGCTAATAAAAAATTTCTTTGCATTCTAATATTAAATTTCAGGTTTGAAGCGGAATGTACACTTTGCAAAATTAGCATGTCTCAAATATCTTGTACATCAACACATTAAGATTCTGGAGTAACAAAGAAATATTGAATGGAAGATTTATTTACATGGGATGATGAATTATATTATTATGAAGCGCAGAACAGCTAGAAGTGTCGATGATATTGGAAATAATACTGGCAAGAACTTGAGCGCGATGGCTTAGGTTAGCGTGCCATCCCTATCGGGAATATATGGGGAACATTGGATCATCCCATGGGCAGCTTCAACCCTCTTGCTGGTAGAAGCGGCTGTGCGGAGGCCGTCGGGGCTGTGAAGCGCGAAAAGCACACCGTGTGGTTTTGGTAGGTTCGAGTCCCACATACCTATCCGGCTTCCTGTTGGCCGGATGGATGAGACGAGGGTCTTTTCACACGATAAAAAAAAGGTCAGCAAATTGGCATAGACAGGCATAAACCTAGGTCGCAGATAACTTACATATATTGCCCAGATTTAATGGGCTTATATTTAAAATCAAAGTAAAAAATTTAAGTAAACATTTCACTTTGCGAAATGCATATTCAACGCCAAACCCAACTTATCACACATCTCTAGCATAATAAAATTAAATACTGTTGTATACGTACTTACAAAAAGAACAAATTCGACAGGCACAACAAAATATATGATTGAATGTCTACACTTCCTTGAGAAGAATATTTATAAATATATGTAAAATCATAACATAATTTTTCTTATTAATATTCACTTACATAATTTTGGGATACGAAATGGAAAGTCAACAACATAGCTATACAAACTATGAACTGATAACTTCAAACAAGGAACCTAGTCTAACGTTTATACATATATAGAACTTTTATCTATTTCAATATTTGGAAATAACAATCACTGCTGTATTTTTGGGTTATTGTATAGAAAAATACATAGTTTGGAGAATCTAAGGCAAATCCAACAGTACTGAATATAATATCCCACTTAAACTACAGCAAAACAAAATAAGGCATTTCCTACGATTTACCGCAACCGAACGCTACATCAGTATCAAATGTCCACTTTTGAATCGAGTCTTGGAAACTGAAGCCGGCTACAAAGCTATCCGTTTTTCATGAGATCAATACTCGTAATATTATTTGGTCCAAAAGTGTAAGTTTCCGCAAACTCGAGTCAAAAGGTTACTTACACATTATTTTTGGCTCGACCTAGTGCGTTAGATATTTGTTTCATTGTAGACGGCAATGTTTAAAAAAAAACTAATTAAAAAGTCGTATAATCGTCAAAATATCGAGATCACTTCGTGTTTTAAACAGAATCTTATAATAAGGTTTCGCACATTTTCTCATTTTTATAGCTTTGACACCTATAATATTATAAACAGCAAATATTACACAGGAATACGACAAGCGTAATATAATTTTTGACTTTAGTGATTATTGTTCCTATATGCATTACCTTGTTTATGAATTCGTTAATTTTAAGAATTATTTACTTGATTATCAATATTGTAAGAAAATTCAGTAAATTTACAACTGCTTCTAAATCTTGACTTTGTCTAGCCTGTATAGACATGATACTTTATCTGTATCAGCGTAAACTGTAAACCCCAAATTAGGAGTAAAATAGTACCATATTAAATTTGATTTGGTTCGGTCATAAAAAGGAATATTTACACGCAAAAAAGAAGTACCAAATTGATATAAAATGATATGGAAGTCTTAAAACATAAAATAATCCCGTTATCGCGAAGTTCCCGGAAGTCTACAAAGGGACAAATATCTAAATAACAATACAAATACATTCGTCCTCTCATAGTATAACTAAGTTGATATTTTCTCCGATGTTTCGCGAGCAGAGCCGCCGTCGCTAAGCTCGCAAAACAGATAAATTACAACTAATATCAATATAATTTAGATCGCTTCCGTTTCGAACTGGCTGCCGCGCGAGATGCTAATAGGTCCGTACGTCTCATGCTGCTCCACTTTTAAAACTTGATGCTTCTTAAGAACTAGTAAACTGTAGAATTTTTGCGCAACCTGCAACAAGATATCATAATTTTTTTTCACTATACCACAGCCAGTAACAACAGAAAGATGCAATTTTTTTGGTTTGTGGTGTAACATTAGATGTGTTAAATATATATATCAAAACTATCCCCGATATGTTGGGAGTTAAAAAAATAGTCTATAGCTTTCTGATTGTTAAAGAATTTTCATGATCGGTTCAGTATTACCGAAGATTAGTCTCTACAAACAAACAATCAAAGTTACAAACTTTATCTCTTTTTATAATTGGAATAGTAACGCTCAACTCATTGTCATAACTGTCAGTTATAATTGGACAATTTTTGTTGGGTCAGGTAAACTTTTGAACTATGGATTTTAAGCGAATGAAATCGCAGGATACAGTGTACAAACAGCCGTGGATTACTAGCCTACTTTCTATTTGTTTAGACGCAGAATGCCTAATTCGTATAATGTCAAATCTGTAGAATGTCCAACGGTCGCAAAATGTCGACTTAGTAAAATATCCCGCTCATAAAATAAGCATTAATAACATCGATGTACGATAAACAACTAGACTCACAATCCCAAAAAGTGTCCTCGACAAAACACTGTTCATCGCTTATAAATGACATTAAGTGACCAGACTTCAACTATAGTCCCTTTAGTTTGACATGGTTTCAACTTGCTCACATTAAGATTATTTTCTAACACACGATTTTGGAAATGGGCCTGTCGAAATAATCATAGTAGTTGTCATCTTAATTGAAGAGAGAACTTTTTTATTTTGTTCGGAACATCTTGTTCTTTAATGTTGAACGAAGATTAACAATGACCTGCTTCCGGTTGTTATGCTGCGGCGCCAAGTCGTGGAAGGCGAGCTGCAGGCCGGCGGCCAGCTTGGGCCGGATGGCGGCGAACAGCTGCGCTGCGCGCCGGTTCAGTACCCTCTCTTCGAACTGCTCGTCCGTTTCTCCCGCTTCGCGTTCGCCCTCTTCCGCCTGACAACATATAATATGTACAGGGATGGTCACCCAGTTAAAAGATCAATATTCTTAGGATATCTATACTATTATAAAGAGGAAAGCTTTGTTTGAATTGAATTGGCACAGACTATAGTCGGCGGTGATCACTAAACATTACGTGACCCGCCTGCTCGTTTACCTCCCTCTTTCATAAAAAAAGACACCGAAACTACAGGACCGATTTGTATATTCTTTCATCAGTAGATTCCTACTTTCTGTGATGAACATAGACTGTAATTTTTATTAAAACTGTTTGAAGTCGGGGCAAAACTTCTCATTGGGAAAAAATTTCTAAAACTAAATCATTCTAGTTGATATTATGCTCATTTCGTAATCTGGGATTTTTATTGTTTTTGTTATTTGAAATGATGACGTCAGAATTTTGTTTGTCCCACTAAGTACCGGCCATAAAGTCTGTCAAAAAATAAATTAGTCCTTACGTTTTCTGGCGTAGGCGGTAAATCGTAGTCGTGTTGCGGACTATGATGACCCTGCGGCTCGTCGTAACCTAAATTTGTCATCTGCATGCCGGTCTGAAATCAAAAAATTACACATGCTATGCATGACTGTGCTCTGGAAAGTACTATTTGACATTTTTTATTACTTTCTCTGATGTAGTCTAAACAAAGTAATTTCGCTGTTCTAAATCCAGCTAGTAAATGATGTCAAATAGAACTTGAATCAAAATCAAATCTTTCTATATCCGAACAAAAATTAAAGCATTTTCTATTTTTTCGAAATATACCTAATATTTATCTCAACCATACCTGGTAGTGTCCTGGGTCGTCAAGCGCATGTAACAAAGGTTCCATGACGGACTGTGAAGACTGTGGCGCCGCACTGCGGGCTAACAGGGAAGACACTTGCTCCGAGCCTAGTGACGGCATCATGGCCAGTTGGGACATGCCATGGAGCATCGCGCCATGTTGGAGACCTGCATTCAACAGTTATTTGAGTTGTAAAAAATACTAAATTAATAATTAAAAACGTTTTGTATATTTTTGGTCAACTCTTTCAACGAATAACGGATAAATCTCTTAAAAGTAGGCTTGGGCTATGTTGAGTAAGATTGTGGGATTTTTAGATTAAAGGAAATAAATGTACATCATACGTACATGTTGTGACTGAAGTTTGTCTATACATAAAACATATTTAAAGAAATCTCAACCCATTAAAATCAAAATTAGTCTTTTAGATTTTTATATCTATATGTATGTTTGAACTCGCAGCACGATACAACTACTGTATGAAACTTGCTGCGGTTTTCAAAGTTGTCTCTCGAAAGGCGTAACTTAAAATATAACGTAGGTTTCTTCGAGATACACCACTTAGAACCATATTGACAGTATTAAATTACGCGCGGACGCAGTAACGGGTATGAGCTGGTAAGGAATCAAAATCAAATCAAAATCAAAATATTTATTCAGAAACCAGACCTTCACAGGCACTTTTTCATGTCACCAATAATTAAATATTCAAATCTCACTCAAGCTATAGACTACCAGCATTTCGGAACGACCACTGCTGAGAAGAAATGCCGAAAGAAACTCAAGCAGTTTTGGTCCCTATTATGCCGGAAGGGCTTAATGATCAATTTTTTTTAAATATTTTTGTAATGGATTACAAGTCAAAATTGTAAAAATAAAAAACAAGTTATGATTGTGAACGAGTGAAAATAATATAAAAAATGGCTATAAGAAATTAAATTTATGGGAATCGAGCAGACCAGTCCCCC
>JADGIL010056706.1:0-13451 GCA_020352625.1 Cactoblastis cactorum
CATTTGTAGTCGGTTTTTTTTAACGTAGTTTTATTTATTAGAATATAAAGTTCCGAGAAGGATAACTTGACTTCATGTTGAATATATTTAATAAACATTCAACACTCTCATACATAACGCTTGAAATAACTAAATAATATGAGCTGCATTAATATTCGATATCAATTAACATTTTGCGGTTGTAATGGGGAAGGATAATCCGACATATTCAATGTCTTTAATTAGAACTGTCGTACATAACATGACCGATGAATATGAGCTCTTATAGTAATGATTTTTCAATATCAATTACAATCTTATTGCGATCGTGATGGACTCATACATTTGTTGTGTAAATCCGCTTTCGTTGCGCGACGATGCGCATGCGTGGTTTAATGTCTTAATTGTACAACAAAGAAGGCATAGAAGAGATTAAAGAAGTAATAAATTAAAACTACATACTACTTTAGCATGTAATACACGAACAAAATTGCTGAAATTTCTCCTTATCCACAAGTTTTAGCTCTTTAGGCTATAAAAACTTAATTAAAATATTTATTTTATATAACTATCTGTTATTTTGTCAGTTGTAATATTATATTGTTAATATACATAATAAACCTAAAACAAGCCAACGTCCATCAGGTCAGTAGCAGTATATGATAAGAACTACAAAGTCGAATCCCGAGACATACCTTCTATTATTTACATATGTATTTATGTATATTCAATATTTATTACAAGTTATTCATCTGTGATATTATAATTTCGTTATAACCTATTTTGAAACAATCAATTTTATATAATATTCATTGAGTAAGTTAGTAATCAAATATTATACAGGTACCTACTTAAAAATATAGATATTAGTATGTTGCTTAATATTTGCAGTGGATTACTCGTGGCTAAGCATCATTAGATGATATTGTACATCAATCTTACCTATCGCCCTGCATGAGATGTGAGCCGCATTTGGAGCAGGCAAAGCATTTTATGTGGAAGACGTGTAGCGGCTGCTGTGGCGCGTTCGTCCTCATCACGAACTCGCTCGCCGGAATTGCCTGCCCGCACGCTGCGCACGCGCCGCCCGTGCCGAACATTCTGGAACAAAGCAGAATCATTTTGATATTTTTTGTTGAATGTATTAGTGAAACTTGCCCTGTGTCTCATACTGACATAAATGCCGCAGGTTCATATATATTTCAGTTGTAATAAATTATTCAATTTAAAAATGTTACGTAAGTTATATAGTGGCACAATATGCATGTGATTTTGTAGATTTATCTGAATCGAGTTTAGCCTTGTTCGTTGGAATATTTGGACTTATATATACTTTCGATATAACAGACCAACAAGAGTAACGGCTACCTATAGAAGTCGGATTTCTATATTTCATTCACTCGATATTAGTTATTTTCAAGACAAGCGAGAGGACAAAGCATTGCTGGTAAATGTCACAGCTCTATCCTAACAAGACTATTAACTATAAAACTAGATAGTTATCAATCTATATATTTTCAATTTTCAATCTAGCACTTGTAAAGTTATATTAATTAATAATAATGATAGCAAGTAAGAAGTGACACAATAAACTGACTTTACTGCTGGTAATAAGCTTAAATTGCCCTATTAATTTTCCTTGTATCTTCTAGCGAGCAATCAGTTTGAAAGATTAGATCTTATCATTAAAAATATTATTTCTCTACACAGTATATATCTTAGATCGTTAGATGACTAATAGTGCATGCGTTTGCATCAATTTATAAAAGCGAGTTGAGGTCGTTTGACCCATGATACCTCGGTAAGTGGCCGTGTAAGACTCAAGTAACCTGCAATCCATTAAAATACTAAGATAATGCTCGTTAAACATTGATGAATGGTTAATAAAGGTGAGCTCAGACGTCAGCTATTAATCAACTTGCTTATACTTGAGGATTTAATGTATAAAGCACAAAATTTAATGTGACCTAAGTAGAATTTCTTAGCAATATATGGCTGTCTTTGTCGTATACATTAATTTTCCGATCGATAGTTTTAGCAATAAGAAATTCGATTAAAACATAACTTTAATAATAATAGTTAACAGCATGAAGGCGGATATTTAGATTTTAATACAGGTTTCAAATTTCTTGTGAGTTCACCAGACCTTGAACTAATATTACAGTGAGATCAGATCCAAAATTTTAATAATATTATCATGGTCTTATTAAAACGTAGCCTGCATTGAGTTCATAATATTACATTTCAATTACTGCCTGACATAAATAGACTATTCTTCCTTATTATTTTAGGATACACACACACCCTGAAAAAAAGGTTAAATAAAGGTTTAACACCTTTAATTGAAACTTTTTTTTAGGATTTAATTATGATCTTTCAAGATCGAACACAGATACAGTATCACGTCTTTATCTCTTACAGGGTAGACAGATCCAAGATCGAGACTCGAAGGCCACGTTTAACAAAATGGTATCTAGATTGAACAAACTTAGAAATAGGAACTGAATGGGTCGATTTTTATCATTTTTTATCTAAAACAAATAAAATGATATCTCCAATTTATAATTATACTGGTGACTTTCTTATTAGAATGACTTCTTCCCAGTTCCTTCCCGGGATTTGTGGGACTGGGAATCACCCGTTTAATGGCCGCATTTATATTTAATGAGTCGTTATTGCAATGGCTATTAGCGTCGAGGCCGACCACAGTACTTACAACATTCAAATATTAATAAATCTTGAAGAAATAATTATACAACAGTTGACATTATTATAATAGCTGACAAAAAAAAATGGATACAAAAATATCACTTGATGAAAGAATACTGGCTAATTCTTACACTTTATACGCTAAACTCAAGGTCTAACGGTGCCAAATATACGGACGGAACAACAGTGGGGTGGCGTCCTCAAATAAATAATAATAAATACACTACAAAAATCATAAATACACGTAAAATACAGTATGTAAAAGATAATAACTCCTATATGTCATTTTACTTCCAGATTTCCTTTAATCGTGAGAATCACAGAAATCCTTAATGTGTCGATACGTCTTGTATTCATTAAACTCTGTATCTTTACTAATATGTGTAGATGCACACATAAATTGAACGCCGGACGGGTTAAAGATAAATTTGAAAGTCTTAAAAGATAAATTCACTTCAATCAGTGGTAGCAAATAGGATTTGATTTCATTTACTACGGTAAGAGGGTTTTCAATTAAGGAGCGTCGGCAAACAGTATCGGCGTATGAAGGTAAAATTAATTAAACCCAGCCAAGACAAACATGTACGAATCTATTTGTGTTGGACGCTGCGAGCTCCCGTGTTCGATATATACGTAAACATACGAGAAAAATGCTAATACTGCAAATTTATAAACAAAACTAATTAAAACAAGGCTTAGGAACAAATTAAGACGTTAAACTTTATTTTGTTTCATAAAAGTATTGAATAGCGGCTTAATTTTCTTCTTTTATGCCAGATACGATTTGAATCACATAAAAGATATGAACATATAATTAAGGAAGAAATTCGAAGTCTCCATTTAATATCAAATAATTATTTCATTAATTAACATTTTGGACGTCCAAAGTTCAGAAACGGGTTTCTTTAATCATGTAAACTTGGCCACGTTAGGCCACTAAATGGACTATTAATTAGGATGTGAAACATTAACGTGTGTCTTTCATTATCCGACCGTAAATTTTGTCTGATTAACTTTCGAAGGGTTGCTGAAAGGCTTGAACTTCGAGGCTACGTTTTACTTAAGTTTTATCTTAAACTCTAATCGAAGCTCAACTTTCCGGTTCCCTTTCATATTGATATTAATTAAGGAATGTGTGTTTTAACGCGAGTTTAATAAATGAGAAGTTTGAGCGAGGGTAACGTCGAAGTATTTGCATTCGTTACTTGCAAATTGAATACCTTGAGTCTTCTCTCATTAATTGAAGATGGAGACTGTATGTTGACGTGTTATTTTATTCATTAAGGGAAGTATCTTGAATCGTAGGCGTGTGCACGGATTTAAATTGGATTGTGTCGAAAATAATTCAAAACCACTTCAAGATTTCATTAAAATGTAAAATACAAGATGGAGAGATTCTCACAATAAAAAGATTTTCGTGCCTCGTCCTTGTTACGTCAATCATGGCTTAAAACTGTAAGTTCCCCCGTCTTATTATAACTTTTCAATAGATTTGAAGGCAAATATTATATTCAACGTAATTTACACTTTATTTAAACGAGTGAAGCGATCTTCCATTATTCCAATACTAATACAGTTTTGTCGTACAATATTGAACAGCACACCAAACTACCCTTTATTGAAAAACCATTACTATTTCTAAAGCATAGAATCATGCAACTTGACATGCAGTTGACTGTACACTTTACAGAGAAACTATTACATCTTTGGTTTTGAAGATTAACATGGTATAATATAACATTAAATGCATGTCTAGTTTTTTTTCTATAAGTAAAGGATGCAAACGTGCAGGCGGATCACATAATGTTAAGTTATCACTGACGCCCATAGTCACCTGTAACACCTGGCCTGCATATTTAATAAATCACTTTGACATAATCCACTGATAGAAACAAGTCAGAAAAGAACAATAATTCGCGATCCCCTAAATAACTTCGCTATTTTTATATTCAAAATACGATTTATATAATAATGATTATGTTAATTGTTATAGATATTTTACATTTGAAGATGTTGTAAATTATTCAATTGAAATATTATGCAGCCGATTAAGTGATAAAATGTAGTGAGTAGTTAAGAGAGGGGTGAGAGGGGAGGTCGGGGATATTGGGTCAAAGAGACGAATGGCTCTCAATAAAGCGGGGAGCGTCGGGAAGAGATGTTACTTGTTGCTTCCCAATCGACTTTCGCCAAAATAAGAATACGACAGAATCATAATTTTTTACGACATTAAACATACTGTATACTGTTTCTTATTATTTTTCTATCTGTGCATTTATATTCGTTGTGTAGTTGTCAGTCTCTGCTTTCATAATAAATAAATTCTATTTTAAAAGTGTCATAAAAAAATACTGTTGAAGATATTTTAAAATCTACTAGAGACATGACATTTTCTAAAAAAAATTAGTTGGCTTTAAGGTAAATGGCAATTTGATTAAATAACAGAATTGACAAAAATTAGAAGAAAAAGATTTACTTAACTATACGTCATGAATTTTAATCTGTTTTCTTTTTATTTTGTGTCTGGCTAAAGGAGACGGAGTAGGAAAATTTGTTTTAATTTATTTTAATTGATAAGTAAATAACGTACTAATACTTGTATGCCTGATGATAGCATACTGCACTGTGTATATTGTTTGATAAAATATTATGAATTAAATTTTTACTCTTCATCATACTCGTATAAAAGTTTATTTATATACAAACTAAGCTAATAAAAGGAACGCAAGCATCAATCTTAAAAAATCATATTAAAAAGCTATAGACAATTGCAATCCAATTATTCTCAATTTTTTAAAAATAATATCGGATTATTGAAATATGTAATATCTTTGTTCGTAAAATTAATATCTACATCATTTAAAACTTTGAGATTGAAAGGAAGCACATATGCCCAATTTCCCAGCTGTGGGGATGAACACTTCATAAAAATTTTGTTATAGATAGCATGTTACTAAACAGCTAAAGTTTATAATACCCAATAGTCCCTAACAAGCGTTTCGCCACGAGCAGTCTATAAACGTCATATTGAATAACGATATTCCATCACAATGCATCTTCTAAGTGCCGGCTTCCTAGGGTCACCACATAACGATGATTCTCCGTTTTATTTATTATAATTTTACTTGTATGTGATATCCTCTCATGATATTTTTTCCCCAAAGAATGAAAGAAATTTAAAACAAACTTGTTAAACAGTTCCTAATTTCTAAACATGGTTCAAAAATCAATAAATTGGTGTCGGAAAATATTTAAATAATAGGGTTTAGGTCCTATGAATCAATTTTAGCTCAAACTATTTTAACTCTTCCTAATACAATAATAAAATATAACAATCAAAACAAACAAAAAAGAAAGCAGAAACAATATTAATAGCATTATTATATTTATTGCCGATAAGTTAATGTGTCTCAAACGACGTAACCGATCTTGCGAGTAAGAAGTTTAATGTGCCAACCCTAAACGATGTAACGTTGACTTTATTTTTATATTTATTGCGTCATTTATAATGACGCAATAAATATAACAAATAAGACACACTATATTCATTATACAAATAGCCGATACGTTAACACATCGCAGCCACAATGCACGGACAGCATTTCCTCGAGCGTTGTTAGACTCGGGCTAACAAGCGACGTAACCGATCTTGCGGGGAAGAAGTCTTAATGTGCCAACCCTAGGCGGTGTATCAAGTTAGCACGTCGTTAGTAAGAAACTCGTTAGCGGCGCGTGCCGGCGACAACCCAAGAATTTGCTAATGACATACGCCGAGCTAGGCTTGTGTGTGAATCAAGCTGTTTGACAAATCAGGAACAGCCTAATGAATATCATGTTTGTTGTTAGCTGTTGCACCGTCACTGTTTCGATTATGGTAATAGATATGAGATGTGGAACAATTACTAGGTTTGGGTAAAAAGCTTTCTTGAAAGAACTTGTTCTTTGACGAAATCGCACCGAAATTTGTAAATACAGCTGCCAGGTATAAATAGAGGAAGACTACAAATGTGGTGTATATACTTATATGGTATGCAACAAATATGCCTCTGTTGAGCAACAATTTTTCTCAATTTTCTACGGTATTAGTATAGCCAAAACGCGCAACCCTTTTCAAAATATTTATGGAATTACCAAAGCCCACATAAAAAGATTTTACTTAGTTGTAACAATGTTGAAAAATCTATTACATATAATAGTATCGGGAACAATCGCAGAATGATTGTGATTTTTCAAAAGAGTAATTTCGTCTCTATATGACGAAAAATTCATAGGAAGAAATTCGTAGGAAAAACGATTATCGTTTAAAAATCCTAAGGTAAACGACGAATTTTGTTATACAACCACTTGATACATGTTAACACATATCGGATCCAAAGCAATTCCGTATTCAAATTGACATACCTAGTAAAACAACAGCGCCTCCCGACTAAGTTCCATAAACTCGTTCCAAACTCCCCTCTACACACTCTATCGGCGATTTTTAATTAAGTCCCTAGCGAGCGGCAAGCGAGCAAAGTAACACCATCAATTCATTATCCTAAACTCTGCTCGATTGTTCCTCGCTCGCTACTTACGCAAACTTTCATTTTAATCAAGCGTTTAATTAAAAATTGCCCGAGAAAAACAAAATAAGCCTGTTAGGGTCTGAACTAATTAAGGCGCATGCGATGAGCAGGCTAACAACAGGCGTGAGGTGAGCGTACTTTAATTAAGGCCCGTTTCTACTCTAGTGGCCGCTTAACGAAACTATTAGTAGTGTGGAAAAATAGTGGCGGGACATATCCGATTGCGTAGATAGTCCCGGTCCCGCGTCGTGGCCTGGCTGACGAGATCATGTTATCAACTCGTGAACGCCTAGTACCGACCGGGTAACGACTCAATTTACTCAATTAATTACACCACTACCGTGCCGTGTGCCTACATCCAGAAATGATGTATTGCGGCGTGTAATTTAATTATCGCGTCTAGTAGATAAAGTTTTGAGGTCGGCAAGGTGAGCGTCCTTTAATTAAATGCCTTGTTCCGCGGTGACCGGCAGCGAAACTACTGCCAGAGCGGAAAAACTTAGCAATAGCTACGACTTTCGAGGTTGTTTTAAGATTGAGATTAAATATTTTTAGAATATAGTTTAAAATATCGTTTTGATAATGGAATTGTAATTTCTGTTGTCATACAAAATAATATTGGTTGTATTAGGGGTTGCAACTAAAATAATGGATTAACTTTATCACGAATAAAAATTTAACTAAAATTAGTTAACTGCACTGTTAGATATATATTATATATCTATGTGTAACGCTTCCTTAATGTAATCTAAAACCCCAGTTAAACAACTATTTCGTACGCAATTTAACTTAACGTAGACTTACCGAAAAATATGTAATCAAGTAAATATTTTCTTTTGCTAACATTTTTAATCAAAAGGCCAACTAAGCATTAATCATTAGGGTATTTTTAAATTTTCCAAGAAATGGCTCCGTTTGAATTATGATTTAATAAAGCGTTTTGTTCGGCCAAGTTGTCTAATTACTTGTACCGATATCAATTAATTTGTGCTAAGAATTAATTATCTCCGCATTAAGGCCTCCAATTTATTGCTAAACTTTAACTTATCAATCTTTCAAAGCTTGATCTCGTATAAAATTTTTAATTAAAAAAGGTGATTGCTTTGGTTTGGTTTTATTATATAAAAGAGTACTTTCAATATTATTTTATCTGAAAACATAAATGTTTTAATTAGACTTGATTGCGTTGGGTTCAATCTCGCTTGATGAGAAGCAGATGATGTCTAAGCATATTGGTGAAATGGGCATTATGAATGACTCATTTTAAAAGACAATTGAAATATTATTGATATTAAATAATTCATAAATATTAAACTTTATAGCATTGGATTTTACTTATTAACTATTATATATTATCTCTTAATCTTTTATAATTGCTGCATACCAAAACTAATCAAAACACATCCAATATTTTTTTCATGTGTAACAGCTGTACTAGCATACATCGAAAACATTTAGGTGTTAGTTAATTTAACTGTAAATAAAGTAAGGATCAATAAAATTCACGCCCGACCCCTGTGAACCGGGCTGTCGTATCTACTGGCACGATCACTAGCTAATTAGCTGTACGGGCGAGTGGAATGTAAGTGAAATATGCACGAGTGCTATTGTTGGGTTCCAACCATGTTCCGACTAACCGTATACATATATGTACATACTTTCTTATAATGACATATGTGTGCTGTATAGGATTGAAATTATTTTTTTTACGAATGTAAAATAATTTACAACGAAACATCAAATACTGTTTATATTGTCATGTTTAATTGAAGTACTTACTGTAAATTGTTGTGTAAATTTTGCTGTAGGGGATTTTGAAAATTTGAGATACTTCCTACAATCTACATACACACACTATACATACACTATTTATTTGTTTTTCTAATAAACCACTTTTCCGTATATACTACTATACGATACTATATACTACAATACGTTGAAACATCTAAGTTCAGATTATAATACTAAAGTTAATTGTATTTAGTAACAAATTATAATTACTAATTAGTCGAATCGAGTTTTAGATATGTCACATGTCGCTAGCCCATGTATAATATTCCCTTTTATAAAATGAAGTCTTTAAATATAAATACATTTTCAAACAAGAAAGATGTACTAGAATAAAATATTTAGTACTGTACCGGGTATGGGGGCGTGTCAATAAAAGATAGCGTTTTTAATTATTCTGTATATTTTTTTATTTTATGTTGCGAATAACATTCCAGAGAACCGCTCCGGTTCATTATTCCTCCAAATTTCTGAGGACCGAAGACCGGACCGGGTTGTTTTCACTTATTCTTTAAAATTGAAAATATTTATTTGATATCATTATAAATTCGGCCAGTGAGCATGACGACAAACCTCTACAATACTTACTAGCGATTCGCCCCAACTTTTCAAGGGATAAAAATCTTCCTTATGAATTTGTATTAAAAATGAATTAAAATATTTACGTAGTTTTAAAGAACTAGGAACAGACAGCGGAAAGCGACTTTGATTTATACTATGTAGTGATATAAAGTTTCACTATCGTTGAATTAATTTAAGTATCGTTGAATTAGTTTAAGTAGTAAGTCAATAGACACAATCTTACTCTGTACTTAGTTAACATTACTTATGTTACTGAACCGAATAAACATTTTATAATAATTAGAACGGGGCTTTTGACAGGAAAGTTATTTCACACATTTATATTATCGACTAGCTGATGCCCGCGACTTCATCGGCGTAGATTTTACAATATTTGCAATGCATAAAATTATATCCCTCGGAACCGTACTTTTTTCGGGGATAAAAAGTAGCCTATCTTTTATTCTAGGTCATAAATCATCGCTGTGCTTTTCATCCAGATCCGTTCGGTAGTTTTTGTGTGATGCGCGTACAAAAATACAGATAGACAAAATTCTAAAAACAAACGTTTTGGCTTCTACAGGTCCTATAAAGAGCCACTATATATTTTTCTTAAATATCTCCCATGTAGACATAGCTTAGTTACATTTTTATTAGATGTATAGATTGCCAACTATTTTACTTCATGATACGATACGACGTTCAGTTTATCCTTTACCTGTATCATATACTCTTCTCCATTTCACTTTTCCTCCTATGAAAATAATTTCTTAAGAAGGCACCTTGTTCATTAAGTTCATTATTATCCTGTCATTTTCCATCTCGTACTCGTACAATCATACGACCTAGTCATGACTTTGATTAAATAATTCTTAGAGTTAATAAATTCACTTAAATATTAACATATTAACTAGTTAATCAAAAGGTTTCAGTCTCATTACTCATTCTTAATTACTTCATCTGTACATGTACCATTGTATGCCAATTAATAACTGTTTCTTGTTGTTTAATGAGACGAATCGTTAAATACCGTGTTAATTACGCGTAAAGACATAAATTAACTGTAAACTGATTAGTAGAAACTACTATATTGGTACACTATAAAGTACTAGTTTTTACCCGCAGTTTCGCTCGTGTCAAATAAAATAAAAATACTAGCCTATTAAATCTAACCTCTCTAGAAATTCAGCTATATTCACATTAACACACACACAAATCCGGTAATCCGCTTCGACGTGAAAGACGGACAAGAATGGAATACTCTACTATTAAATATATGCATCAAAATGCGATGCAAGTGTGATACATTTATTTGTCTTGGATGTTACAAAATTCCCATATAATTTAAATGAAAGTGCTCTCATTTAGGTAATTTGTGTTGGCTTGATTTTTTTGTGTCCTCATTTCACTGATGATTTTTAATATGTTTATCATGCCTATCGTCTATTCATCCATCCGTCTGTTAATAAAATAATGCAAGAAAGCAGTAATTTAGTGTGAATATAATATACAAAATATGCTTATCAAACAAAATGAGGACAGTAATTAAAATTTCGCGCTCACCTTACTCGCAATCATTCAGATTAAAGTTGTAACACATTTTACGAAGTCCCAAATATTAATCCACGTAATATTTTTCAGGTTAATATAAAATAATATAAAAATATAACCAGTGCGGCGTTAAATATTAAATTGATTAGTAGAAACATTTGTCAAAAGCCGAGCTCGCACGATGAGCTAATCGACTATCACCGCTAATTGCCCCGTCGGCCCCCGTGCCCCGCACACCCTACCCACACCCCCAAGCAGGGCTGCCAATGTCGAGATCTGCCTTAAATGTTATTTAGAACTGTTAAGGAATGACTGTGTCCAATCGGTGGGAGGCGTTTGACTAATACATACTTAGGTGTGAAGTTGGTGCAATAGAAATCTTTATTTGCAATATTATTCATTACTGCTTACAGTTGAACTTGGCAGTTCTGGTGAAAGATTGTAGAAATAGGTAGAATGCTTTTATACAAACAGTATGCTAACTGTCGCTGTGCTCGAATAATAGGTACTTGAACTGTGACTGAGTGTAGTTAAAATTATCCGCGTACCTATATAATATCCGGTAAAAACAAAAACCATTCCATTTACTAATCATTCAATGTAAATAACATTGAATGATTAGTAAAAATGCAATAGCCTCTTATAAAATACGAAAATTTCTACTAAAGCTTATTAATATTAAATAAATAAATCAATATGCTATATAACTATTACTGTGAAAAATATATGATTCCAAAACCAAAATAATACCAGTCGAAGCGGCATGAAAAAATGGTAAAATTAAATAATTAAAATTTTAAGTCAATAAATGCAATATTAGCAACCCTAAGCGAGTCCCTCTCGCCGCTAACTAATTAGATAAGTTTGCAACTCCACTGTACTCCGGTAAGCATCAATCTTTTTAATTAAACATTTTTGACACCGCACCGATTAGCGATCTGGCTCTATGCTAATTTATTAATAGTTGCCATTCAAAAAATAAGGTTAATGTGTTCACATTTAATTATAAACAGTTACTTAAATGTCGTGGACAATTGGTAAAATTTAATAATTATTTCTATGAAATGTTACGAGACTGGATGAAATTTTGGAGTTATGTATGTGGACAATGCTGCCTAATATCTATAAGTATGTACAGTAAACTGCATGTAGAGTTCTCTTTGCCGGTCTCTATGCAGTGGTAACAGTGGTGAATTAGATGTGCTGTTGACAGTACTATTGTACTGTCAACAGCACAATTTTTAATGTATAATTTTATCATATTTTTTCGATTCCCGCAATTTATGTAAAATCAAAAACTTCTAGGTGTCCTTATTATACCGTGAACAAATAATTAAAATGAACATACACAACGAAATTATAAAGGGCTTTTAAATTACTACACACTCAACAATCTGACATGATTTTCATTATAATATCGTTATACTACATTCCTATTAATATATATGGCTCGTATTAGCCTAATTAATTTATTTACAGAAATAAAAATAACGTGTTTAATATAAACAAACATGTAATGGGCAAATAAAAAATACCAATTTAAGCCAGGACGGTTTCCAATCTCATCGGCTACATTGAACTATCACGTGTCATTTGAAAATTAAATATTTATTATTAACACATTAACTTTGAACGACCAATAAAGTTAACATTATTAATGAAATATTTTTTCCCACGTTGAGAAATATCATAAAATTTTAATAAAGTCATTAATATACGTCTAAAAGTTTAGGTCGGTTCGAATTCCGGAATAAATTAGTGTAATGACAAATTAGGGAACATCAAATTTTCGGTTAAGTTATCATTTGTAACAAATGTTTAAGGTTTTCTAGAAGTATTAGTATCCGTGTTAATCTAAATGTTAAAAGTTCGTGAGAATTTGTAGAATATAAAGGTAGATTCCTTTTTTTTCTAATATGCAAATAAGACTGTTTTCTTAAAGTTTAGTCCAAATATGACTATTAGTAAGAAGTACAATTAGGAAAATAGCCATAGAAAAATTTGAATAATTCGGATACTTACGTCAACTCCTCTTAGAACGTCAAAAGACGTCATTTTTTTATGTCAGAGGGAGGCAAACGAGCAGGCGGGTCACGAGATGTTAAGTGATCACCGCCGCCCATAGACAACTGCAACACCCGTGGAGTTCACAGAAGCGTTGCCGGCCTATAAAAAACCTCCACCCTCCCCGTTTGGGGAGGGCGGAGAAATTGGGCCCCCGGCTCTCCCACTCACAGGACGGAGCAGGACGGCTGATAACCGCCACGCAGGCGTCGGTCGTCGGTGGGAGTGTGGTAC
>JADGIL010056754.1:0-17761 GCA_020352625.1 Cactoblastis cactorum
AACTGCTTTATGTGGTACAGTCAAACAAAAATGTATTAATTGGTTTTTATCCAGCGCTTTTTAAAAGTTACTTAACCGAGTGATATATATTTTTTTTATGTAAGAGGGAGGCAAACGAGCAGGCGGGTCACGTGATGTTAAGCGATTACCGCCGCCCATAGACATCTGCAATAACCGGGGGGTCACAGAAGCGTTGCCGGCCTTTAAGGGATTTTGATATTACAAACAGTTCAATTTTATTTATTAACCCCCGACATAATAAGAGGGGTGTAATATGTTTGACGTGTGTGTGTGTGTGTGTGTGAGTCATTGTGTCTGTGGCATCATAGCTGCCAAAAAAGATGAACCGATTTGCATAATTATTTTTTTTCTTAAGTTTACGCGAATATTAGACATTGAAATGAAACAAATTTAACGGATTTTATCGCGGTTTAATCACTACACACAAAGCAATTTTTTTCTGTTTTAAGTTCTCTATGTGTAACTATTTATTGAGAGTCTTCCGTGAAGATGGATGCTGAAAAGTATCCGAAACGTCGGAGCTCAATAAATAGTTACACAGTGTAGTGATGAAACCGCGATAAAACCCGTTAAATTTGTTTCAATTAAATAATTATTTTTTTGTTAGAAAGGCGTTAATTGAGTGTGTTCTTAGCTATGTTTAATCCCCAACACAAAAAGAGGGATAATATTTGCGTGTCTTTTGTTACATGGGGTTAGGAGAAATTAATTTTTTTAATAACTTGTTTATATATAAATGTCAGTAAGTAAATGCATTTATCTTTGGAGAAAAATATACTCTTTTAACATATTGTCGAAATATTGTTTCAGGATCGTCTCCTGAAAATTTGAACTGGGTATTCCTAAGCGGTACAAGCTATTTCGAGTGCTTGATTGCCTTCGGACTCAGTTCCACCATTCAACCTTCGACTATCTGTGCAAGAGGATACAACGTCACATCTCAGTCTACTTGCCAGGTATGTTTTTTTTATGTAAAAAGGAGGCAAACGAGCAGGCGGGTCACGTGATGCTAAGTGAACACCGCCGTCCATAGACAACTGCAATACCCGCGGGATTACAGAAGCGTTGCCGGCCTATGAAAAACCCAACTTCTCTGCCCTCCCCAAATGGGGTGGGCGGATAAGTTGAGCCTCCGGCTCTCCCATTCACCGGACGGAGCATGGCGGCTGATAGCCGCCATTCAGGCGTCGGTCTTGTGTATGGTACTTCCTCGGGTGAGCTGGTATTAAACTTTACAGTAATATAAGTAAACGTCAGAATATCATACATGCTACAGTTTGTAATGATTTTATGACTTGGCCGGGATTTGAACACGGGACCTCTTGGGTGAGAGGCAAAATACTTTACCACTAAAATTAATGTTATACGTAATTGTTCAGGGTGACAGCGGCGGTCCTCTGACCGTGGTGGATGAAGATGGTGCTCTCACGTTGGTAGGCGTCTCATCTTTCGTCTCGTCCTCCGGCTGTCACACCGATTTCCCTGCTGGTAAGTCCATCTTCCTTTTTTTCTTTCGCCATCTTTTCATTTGAAGACCTCCTGTTTTTTTAATGTAAGAGGGAGGCAAACGAGCAGGCGGGCTACGTGATGTTATGTGATCACCGCAGGCCATAGACACATTTTTTATGTAAAAGGGAGGCAAACCAAAAAAGAGCGTATAAATCCGTTAAATCCCCGGGTGTTGCAGTTGTCTATAGGCGGCGGTGATCACTTAACATCACGTGACCCGCCTGCTCGTTTGTCTCCTTCTAACACAAAAAAGAGAGTCAATTTACAAAATATACTATCACATACTATAATGGGTGGACAAACATCTTAAATTATTATTTTATTTATTTATATAAAAAATATTTTATATTTTATTTATTTTTGTACAGGTTTTATCCGTCCCGGCCACTACCACGAATGGTTCACACAAGTCACAGGAGTAAACTTCGATTGGGAAGATTTCCCTGAACCACCCACTGAGTCGCCGGAACCGACTGTCGCGCCCGAAGCCGAGCCAGAACCTACTCCGGAATCCGAGGAGGAAACATCTGAGGGACCAGGAAATACTACTCCTGAACAGGAATCAGAGTAGAAGTAGCCCGGATACGGCTCGGATGATTGATCGTCTACAACCAATTAATCATCAATAAATTGCTTTCATATATAAAAGCTTTTTTAATCCGTGATAAAAATACTTAAATGAATTAATAAAGTTGACTTTTGTATTATTCTATTATGTGCTAGCTAATGCCTGCGTTATGATACAATAAATTATATCCCTCGGGATCCGTACATTTTTCTGGGATAAAGGGTAGCCTATCTTTTATTTTAGGTCATAGAATATCGCTGTGCCAAATTTCATCCAGATCCGTTCGGTAGTTTTTGTGTGATGCGTTACAAACATACAGACGGACAAAAATACTTAAAACAATCGTTTTGACTTCTATAGGCCCTGTAAAGAGTTCCTATATATTTTTTCATAAATATCTCCCATGTACAGACAAAGCTTAGTTACAATTTTATTATATGTATAGATATATTATACACCTTTACTTAAGTACCATTTTTGTTTTAATTATCTATACTTAACTAGTAAAATTAAAAAGTAAAATATCAGAAGAATAAAGTATTAAACTTTGTTTGTTTGTAGTGGGATAATCACCGGAAATACTGAACCGATTCAGATGAAATTTG
The DNA here is from genome assembly GCA_020352625.1 of Cactoblastis cactorum. NCBI lineage: Eukaryota > Metazoa > Arthropoda > Insecta > Lepidoptera > Pyralidae > Cactoblastis > Cactoblastis cactorum. The sequence continues at coordinate 2,704 of JADGIL010056754.1, forward strand.
ATACGAAGGAAGCTTAAGATTCTAGGGAGGACATAAAGACAGTTAGTTTTTATTTGACAAATGGGCATTAAAATTAAATTCCACATTTCGCTGAAATTGAAAATACTTGATTTTAAGATCACTTAACTATTTCAGGTCAAATTATCATTTACAAATAGGTACCCGTACATTAAAAATTTAACAACGGTGTTTAAGAATAACTCACATTTACCCAAAAAAAAAAAGTGCCGCATGAAAAGTCAATACGTCATATGTAGCTATTAATAAAAAACAAAAAACTAGCACAGTGCAAATGTGTCAACGGTCTATACACACTTTGCTCTGCCTAAAATATGCAAAGCCTCAAATGTTTTCAGACTGAGGACAAAGAAATAGGGTGAACGAGTGTGACGACGTCGTATTGCAGTGGTATTGCGGCGCGCATGCGCGTTGATGTTGCCATTGCTACGGATGTTTTACCCTCTACAAAATGTAGGGTAAGCCGTGTGTTTTTGTTTTGGTTGTGTGATTTTTTTCTCCTGTAGAAATTTTTAACTTCCTCATGGATGTGGAAGATAATGTTTTCTGCAAGTGGTATTTCCAGAGAAGCGTCTAAATCTATTACTTGTAGATATTATATATTCTACTAACTTATGCCCGTGACGTCGTCTGCGCGTAACAACTATTAATATAATATAATAGAAAATAACCGTTAATATCTCAGGTTCTAAGTGGCGTAACAAGATGAAACCAACGTTATATTTTTAATTAAGACCTTCTACAATATAATTGCGGAGATCGCATTAAATTTCGTTCAGTAGTTTTTGCGTGATGCGCTTACTAACATATAGCAAAAAAATTATAAAAAAATAGTTTTGGCTTCTATTGGCCATTTAAAGAACCCTCATAATATTTGCTCTCTAATATTTTCTATGTGTAGGCGATGTAGTCTTGAATCGAAAGACAGTTGACAGTATGAATCGCATCAGGCCATTAAAAGAGACACTAATACAATACAAATTCAATTATTTTTACCAACTAGATACTTAATTAGAATAAAATGTTGTATTCTCTGCTCCTCCTATATTTATACCTTAAAAATGTAAATGTTAGACAAATAAAAAGATTCTTTTTTATCCTTATTAAATTTTATCCTTATTTTAAAAAGAAAACGGTTTATAAAACTATACAATTATTTGTATTTTAGTTTATAACAAAAAACTACTGCACCGATTTTGATGAAATATGGCACATCCTTGACTTACTGGAATAAAAATGGGCAATACTTTTTATCCCGTAAATTTAACAATAACTTAGAATATTAATTATTTGAGTATTTTATGAATGTTATTTTAAATGGTTGGTACTAAAGTTAATTGTTATACATCTTTATTAAACATCATATAAAAACAAAATAATATTAATTAACAATCAATAATGAAAACTGCAAAATGGGGAAAACTCAACGACGCTGGCAATGCAGAGCAAAGTTTGGCGCGCGCGCGAACCGCGCCTTCAAACCAACATGGCGACGGCCGTAGTAGCGCGCCTCACAGAATAACGTTACCGGAAAAGCGAATTTTCCGCTCCTGTACCGGTGTCTAAACCTATAGTGTCGTTAAAATGTTATAGTGTTCGTGGCGTGTTGCTGTTTTCTTAAAAGTGACAGTGTTAAGTGATTGCATGTGTGATACTAATGGAGTGGGAAGTACGCGGGATGACGGCCGAGACTCGCCGGGTAGCACCGATCAATTAACGTTAGTGTTCCACGTTCAATTTTTCGAAAAAAATCTAGCTTCTCTATGAAATTTGGCTGAACTGGCTAAGTGTATTTTTTTTACGCATACTGGCTGGTCGGAATGTATAATCAAAATACCGAAATGTTGCTATATAAATATTTTTATTTTGCATTTAGAAAAATACATGCTCTTTGTTTTTAAAAATTAAAATATTTACCTTTTTAAAGAATGGCAGGAATAAGGACTATTTCGTATATTTTCAAACCATTATTTTTATTCAAAATATAATTGGTCAGTTTACAACTTTTAAAATAAAAACGACGTAATTCATATTTACGGATATATACGTTTACGCAATATTTTAAATTCGTACTATACTCTTAACTTTTCTTCGAAAATAAAATCAATAGTAATTAATGCGCCATTAATGACACAGATTTGATGACAGAGCCAAGAGTCGTGAGTCTCGAAGTTCACGCTTAGAATGGATAGATATATACAAATATACATTCATTAATTGCTGTCCTGACAAACTCACTCTTTACTTACGTACTGAAGATACTTAGAACTGGTTAACTAGTATCACGAAAAATAATATGATACCAAAGGGGGTATGGTAAATCTTTTAAATAATAAAAATAACACAAACTAAATTTTTAGTCAATGTGTGTGCGTGAACACTAATGAGTAATAAATGTACTTCAAAAAGGTGTCGGAAACGCGACTGTGTTCGTAAGCTCCGATGACTACTTCCCCTCAGGTGGGCTGCATGCCCGTTTCGCTGCCAAAAAAACTTACATATAAATTATAAGTATGAGTTAGTATTCCATAATGCAAGTCTCTTAGTTTGGGGCTAACTTATTTTGTGTGATTTGTCACTATATTTATTTAAAAAAAAACCGTTCAAGGCTTTTTCAAATAAGTAAAACTCTTTTATAGTGACTTCAATATCCCTTATAATATTCGTTACGTGCTACGAAATTTATTTACAATACTTATTAAGAGCATCTACGTCGTAGCAGCTCGTAGACCGCCTCTACGAAATGCTACGTAGTACCCAACTTAACGATTTGTAAAATGAAATGATTTGGTAGAGCTATGAGCCTGCTGCGCGCTTTTTTAGCCTGCAGCAGCGGCCGGCACGTCCAAGGCAGAACCACACTCCCACAGAAGACCGGCGCCTGAATGGCGGCTATCAGCCGCCAAGCTCCGTCCGGTGAGTGAGCCGGAGGCCCAACTTGCTCCCCAAATGGCGAGGGCGAGGGCTTTTTAAAGGCCGGCATCGCTTCTGTGATCCCGCAGGTGTTGCATTTGTCTATGGGCGCGGTGATCACTTAACATCACGTGCTCGTTTGCGTCCCTCTGACATAACAAAAATAATTCATTTTCAATACCTCGTAAGGGAGATAAAAACGCGAGTAACTGTATAATTTCCATATGATTTAACTACATAAAAAATTAAAAGAAAAGAAGAAAAGATTGATGAATGTAGAGGAAGCGAAGAAAGTATGTCACGATCGCAGTAAGTGGAAGAACTTAGTCTTTGCCTACCCTTATGGGAAAAAGGCGTGACCATATGTTAAAAAATGTAAATGTTAGATAAATAAAAAACTTCTTTTTTATCCTTATTAATATTTTAAAAAGAAAACGGTTTATAAAACTGTTTTAATACGGTGTATAAAACGGTTTATAAAACAATTAATAGTTACTCATAGAGAACTTAAAACAGTATAAAATTCCTTTGTGTGAAGTGATTAAACCGCGATAAAATCCGTTAAATTTGTTTCATTTCAATGTACAGTTAATTTTAATTATTGATTGTTAATTAATATTTTTTTTTTTTATATAATGTGTTTATACCACGTACGCCCACACTGTGGAACAAACTGCCTGCAGCGGTATTTCCGGACCGATACGACATCGGAATCTTCAAGAAAAGAGCGTATAAATCCCTTAAAGATCGGCAACGCTCCTGTGATCTCCCGGGTGTTGCAGGTGTCTATAGGCGGCGGTCATGACTTAACATCACGTGACCAGCCTGCTCGTTTGCCTCCCTCTGCTATAAAAAAATGTATGTATCTATAAATGTGATTTTTTATGTAAATGTATGTACATAAAAATCACATTTATAGGTATACAAATCACGTCATGTAGTTAAGCCGAAAGAATGCTAGTAAAATGGCGTTTAATGCTTTTGGCGTTTTATTAGTTAGGTGTTTTTATCGACAGAGTGCCGTTGAGTTAGTATCCTATAATACAAGTTTCGAACTTAAAGGTTTACTTGTGTCATTTGTTCTTTTAAAAAAGTCATTCATTAGCCCTCTTTATCTAAGCTATTTTAAGGCATATCTCACAGTGTAACTTTAGAATCCAAAAGGTTGCAGAGAAATTACGTGTGACATCGTTTAAACTATTTATTTCTATGTACTTTCTTTTTACGTATTCAATATTAGCTAATGCCCGTGACTTCATCCGACCAATGGACATTAAATTATATCCCTCGGGAACAGTACATTTTCCTGGATAAAAAGTAGCCTATCTTTTAATCTAGGTTATAGTCCATCCCTGTGCCAAATTTCATCCAGATCCGTATAGTAGTTTTTATGTGATGCGCGTACAAATAAACAGACAGACAGATAAAAATTCTAAACACAATCGTTTTGACTTCTATAGGTCCTTTAAAGAGCCCCTATACTTATATGCAAATGACAGGCGATTGTTGGCGGTTTCTTAATGTCCGTTCACACAGACCGGCGCGGAGAGGAGAGCAGATTTTTATCACGTTTAAATATATATTTTGAATCATTGTAATATGGTTTATTTTTACATTTCATTTCTGTTATTCAAAAAGTTTAAGAGTAAATCTTACGCGCTTAGTGTGAAATAAAAAGCCAGTTGCCTCTGATGACATTCTCTTCTACGCTATGTCTACGTGAAACGGCTTGGCCAGCTCCGAGCGTATAAAGGCCTATCCGCACACAACAGTGCTGGCACTCGTCAGTGACAGATTCGTTTAGTATCACTGAACGTCACTGATTCTGACGGATACGTTACTGTTCAGCACGTGCCGGCACTGTTGTGTGCAGATAGGCCTCCGTATCGGTCGGTGTTAAAAGTAAAGTGCTCTCCGATCTTCTCCTCGCCGGTCTGTGTGAACGGACACCAAACCGCCATTACATGCGTTCGCCTCAGCGACTGGCGTGTCATGATCATGTCAGTGACGTCATTTTGGCGGGAAGCCAGTCGCCGCACGTGAATTTTGTCAAGTCGTAATTGTAGTACTATTGGATTATCTGTTTCTTCCATAACATATACTATTTTATGAACATATACTTGTCTTAATCTGTGTGAGGTCAGTATGTATGTAAGTATTAAAAAATCATGATCATTGATAAGGCTTCCACGGGATCAGGAATTATAGTACGCGAGTGATAAAAAAAAAGGTCAAGTTTTAAATCATTATTCCTTACGGGATAAGTATAAGAGGCGTAAGACTCGAAGACCACACGTAACAGTTTTTTTTTATTTAAGAGAGAGGCTAACGAGCAGGCGGGTCACGTGATGTTAAGTGATCACCGCCGCCCATACACAACTGCAACACCCGCAGGGTCACAGAAGCGTTGCTGGCCTTTAAAAAGCCCCTCCCCAAATGGGGAGGGTGGGGAAGTGGGGTCTCCGGCTCTCCCACTCACCGGACGGAGCATGTCGGCTGATAGCCGCCATTCAGGCGTCGGTCATCTGTGGGAGTGTGGTACTTCTCCGAAAGAGCTGGCCCTTTCATGCTGCAGGCTAACAAAGCAAGCAGTAGGCTCCACACCACTACAAGAAGTGGCTCCATACCATCACAAAGTAGTGGCTCCATACCTCATAAAATTAAATTAAATATAGCATGGATAGTATGAACTAGCATTTGTCCTTGAACTTCTTAGGTATAGAAATGGGGAGGGCGGAGGTTTTTTATAGGCCGGCAACGCTTCTATAAGCCCGCGGGTGTTGCAGTTATCTATGGGCGGCGGCGATCACTTAACATCTTCTGACCCGTCTGCTCATTTGTCTCCCTCTGACATAAAAAATTATTATAATATAATAAATGTGAATATGTGTTTGTTTGTCCCTTTTTCACGTCAAAACTTTGAATGCGGAGATATTTGAAAGGCTGTATGTAAACTGACATAGGCTTCTTCTTGTCTCTTTCTATTCTCCCCTGAATTTCACGAAAGCGAAGCCGCGGGCAAAAGTAAGTGTTTAATAAACTAGAGGAAACACTTATCTATGACCATTACGACGTTATTGTTTATGATCATAAAAATAGCCGCCCACCCGACGGCGGTCAAGGAGACGAATGGCGTTTTATTTATAGATGTAACGTTGACATGTGTGTTTGGAAATAGAAATGGACGTTGGACTGTTTGTACAACGAGGCAAAATGCAGAAATTTGTTGAGGGAGAACCGCGGGTGTTGCAGTTGTCTATGGGTGGCGGTGATCACTTAACATTGCGTGACCCGCCTGCTCGTTCGCCTCACTCAGACATAAAAAAATCACCGCTTTAGAATTCCACATTTTTTAAAATTTAACACTTTGGTACTTTATGTGTGTGTGTGTGTGTGGGTACCATATATTTACTTTAAATATATTTACGAGTGTTAAATTTTGTTTTGACGTACCTATTTAGAAAAAACCGCTTTTAAATAAGCATTCGATTAGGTTTTTATTATTTATTTTTTTACATTAAATTTTTTTCTACATCTATTCCTGCAGCGTAGCGTGTAACATTCTCAGATTAATCTCTGTAAAAATCTTTTATAACTTTCATTTCATTCATTCATATAAAATAGAACGATGACTTCGTTTTATCTTATATTAAGATCGAATAAATATAAAAACAGGTAATTGTTGAAAAATTGCCATTTTTTTTTATGGCAGAGCGAGGCAAACGAGCAAGCGGGTCACGTGATGTAAGTAATTACCGCTGCCTACCACCTGCAACACCCGGGGGGACACAGGAGCGTTGCCGGCCTTTAAGGGATTTATGCGCTCTTTTCTTGAGGGTTCCGATGTCGTATTGGTTCGGAAATACCGCTGCATGCAGTTCGATCCACAGTGTGTTTGGAGAAAAAGTTACATCCGAGTACATTACTTTTATATCGAAATCTTTGAGGCAGAGTCGGCTGCGTTTCCTATAACATGCCCAAATGCATTTTCTTTAAAGACATCGACGTGGGATAAACAACAATACTCACAATCTCGCTAAAAAGTGTCCTCGGCAAACACTGCTCATCTCGTAAATGAGCAGAGTTTAACTGCTCTTGTTAGACTTGCACATCGGAACCTTCAAGAAAAGAGCTTATAAATCCCTTAAAGGCTGGCAACGCTCCTGTGATATTAGCCATTTTAATACGTTTTGAAATGAAAGACGGATGAATAAACACAGTTTCGATTGACGATTACGATAAACAATTAAGAAAACGATAATTTTTTGGTGCTAAGGGTGCTGTAGCCTGTAATTTTAGGCCAATGTTGAACAACTGCCAACTAAGCCGAGACGCCGGTGCGTCTGCCTTGGTTTCGTGACCTGCATGTATCCAGAATTAGGTTACATCGCAATACTTCTGAGATTAATTTTGTTGGGTACTTGTAATCGATCGAACTCTATCTTCAAGCGAGCGAAGAAAGCTTCTATTATGCCACAAGAAGTACATTTTTTTCGGTACACTTTATAGAAATACGCCTGAAAAACATAACCTTCCTTCTGCCGCAGTCGGGTAAAAACTAATCATAAAGGTCTTAAATCTTTAACAAAGTAATCGATATGTATGTCTATAGATATGAAAAATAAAATAAAATTGCAAGCCTCTCAAGGCTGGCCCTTTTGCTACTGTAGGGGGTTTTTACTTGTAAGATTTGGCTTTAATCTGTAATGATTTTACTCGTAAAAATACGTAACAATTATGATGAGTACAAAATAAATTAGCTTTGGTTGAAGAACTCTTGATCGTACAGAATTGCCGAAATATGATCTAAATATTAAAATTGAAGAATTATGTATTTTTGTACGCATATTACGCAAAAATTACTGGATGAAATTTGATGCCGTTTTTTAAGCTGTATTGAAAAAGTTCTAACTTAAAATATAGTATTGGTTTCATCGGGAATAGTCGCTTAGAACCCGAAATATTAACAATAGTAGTTACGCGCAGATGACGTCGCGGGCATAAGCTAGTAATTTTCCAATTAGAACAGCTAAAAGAATTGGATCAAGTCTCGACTCCACAGAATAATACATACCTATTTTACCTTCATTCGTCATTAACAACTAGTACAAAATTTAATAAGTGTAGGTAACGGGCTAATTATTGGGAAAATAGTTGAATAGAAGTATTATTTGTTACAAAGTTACCATAAATAAAGGTAACTTTGTATCAAATAAGGCTCTCACTTTGGAAGTGGCGAAATTGGCGCCCAACGTGGAACAAGTCTTAATTAAATAATTCCTTCGCATAATCATATTTATCTGTTGTACATATTCATTTATTATTTAAAACTTATATGTCCCAATATCTTAGTAATAACAACTTACATGTGGTTAATAGCTTTATTTTATACTTTTTGAGCGAAAAAGAGTAAGCTCTGTCACAAAGTTTCGCCATAGCATGTAAATTGGGTAACTGCGGCAAATATTGTACATGAATATTCATAAAGATTGCATTTCAAAGTAGTTAGATAACTTTCATAAAATTTATTTATTTAACCTTTTATCCTTCAGTACAAAATATAAATTTTAATTGTAAATATAATATACATTACATTTTATGGTCTCAGCTTGATCAACCGAGTAGTTAATTAAATTTTTTTTAAACTTTTAAACATTGAAAAGTGTTTGAAAATTTTATAGATTAGAAAATTAATTAGCGCCGCGCAATAATCTTAGATTTTGTATAATATTTGTCAAAATGAACTTGACTTTGGTTTCAAAGTTATCTTTTTATAAGATGACTTTCCCGAAATACCCGCAGGAGTTCATTTTGCGCAGCTAAAATAACTTATTTGTAACACATGCTACTCATTACTTCCTTATAGATAAAACAACGCAGCATCTCAAGTTATATGAGAAAACTTTGAACAGGCAATTGCACGCCAACATAATCAATTTAAAGGAATTTCTTCTATTACAGCGAAAGTAACTCTTGTTACAAGTTGGGCGCCAATTTGTCTACGGTAATATACACCCTTATTTCTACATTATAGAGTTCTGAGCTGCCTAACAAAGTTATATAGCAGACTGTACAAGCCAAGATGACGTCATTTTACTGTTATTGCTCTGTAACTGCCTTAATCAACTGCGGGTGGGTCAATATCAACAGGAACGGCCCACACGTACAGCGATTAAAAGAAGGTTGAAATAAAAATGTACTACACTCGTAACTCTATATAAAACAAAGAGTTAAACAGATTAATCTCTCTAACATTTGCTAAGGTTTGTAGTTTTATGTACAATTTGTATGATTTCATTATTGCGTCACTGAAATATAAATCTAGGAAAAGCAAAAGCATAATTTTTATTACATTAAATAAAACCTCCAGAAAAAAGGATCAACATTTCTATGTTAACTCCGAAACTTAAAGATGTCAATGTTGATAATGTTTTTCTAGATGTACACCACATAAATGTACTGGTTTTTTTTCGCGTCGCTCGCTTAATTGTTAAAAAATAAATAATATTTTAAAAAGGAGAACATTTGATCCATCATTTATGTCAAATGTTGAGTATTTCGTGGTCACATTCCTACGTTAGCGTAGAAATTGCAGCATATGGGTAATATACATATAATTTGCCTCGTATCGTGTGCAATGCAACGGGCATCTAGCTGCGGTTTTCCAGTGTGCCAATGACATATCGGATTGAGGTCTCAAGCTAACACAACTAAACAGACACAACCACACATAAACGTTAGTTTAATATACGATCAATAGAACTATCGGGTTCGTATCTTTATCTATATATATATATAAAAGAATGTCGTGTTAGTTACACCACTTATAACTCAGGAACGGCAGAACAGATTTGGCTGAAAATTGGTAGGGAGGTAGCTTAGAGCCAGGAGACGGACATAGGAGAGGACTTTTTATCCCGGAGTTCCCGCGGGATTGATTCCTAATTGAATTTCATAGGGGTTCCACGCGGAGGAAGTCGCGGGCGGCCTCTAGTTAATTATAAAAGTTGTCATCTACTGTCATCCAATGACTTAATTATTTATCTAATCTCGCACTTCGCGCCTCGACATTTCCTCAGATGCTTGACGTGTTTGTCGTTGGTCTTCAGCCAACAGTCCTAAGTTTGATTCTACATCGCGCAAAAGCAAAATTTGTGCTAATTTCAATTAACTGCCGTGTTTACTGCTACTAAAATAGCATTGGAAGTGTAGTCTCGATTTTGAACTCTAAATGGTTCTTGGGATTCTTGGATGGTTGTCAATTTAAGGATGGTAATAGGGACGTCTATTTTTTGCTTGGTATTTGAATACGTTTGAATATATTCATATTTTTTATGCCAAAATATACTAAATGCATCATGCATTTGCAGTTTTGGCCTTTAGATAATAACTTAATTGTTCTGCGTACCGTAGTTAAGTGTTATTGTCTTTTGTGTTATCCATCTGTGCGCATTGCAAATAAAAGGTTCATAAAATTTATAAATATGCGAATTTAGAGGAATTATTGAAGTACCAATATTTTGATCGATCATCGCATTGGTACATTTATGAATTCTATTCGTATGAATGTGTCTTGTTGTATCTATTTTGGTGACGGCAATAACCAAGCGGTAGATTCATGGTCATGGCTGTTTTAAATTGTAAATCACATACATACAAACGTTTGCCTCTTGTATTATATTATTTTGTGTAGATAGACAGCATGACAATTTTATCCTATGGATTATGTTTGTTATTTATTGGAACAATAAAAAATGATTGATTTTATAAAAACTATGGAAATAATTCAGTTCATTGGATAACTTCTCTATTGGTGGTAGTGTAGAGTCTAAATGATTGGTATATTTTATAGGTTACACTTTTGAGAAGAAGTTAGCTGTACTTTTCGCCCATCAGCACTATCACAAGGATAGCTTTCAACCCACACATGTGGACAATGTTGTGTAAACAGGCAACGGTGTCGTTAACCTGCGAGTTCGCATGCGTACGCGCTCCTTTGTGTGTTTGTGCGCAGCAACTAAATCCGACGCGCAAAAACACATTCACGTAAAATCAGCTTGATTTTAACCTTTAACAGTGTACGCGTCAAGTTGATTTTAGCTCGTTGAATCTTACTTCTCACAGGCGTAAAATCATATTCACTGTGGCACTTGAAATGTATCTTTAAATTGATTTTGATAAAGTTCGTATTGCATTGCGTAGTTCTATCTTCGGCGGTGTTGCTACGGTAACCCATAATATCTGTAAATCAGAAGGACCATTATTAAATTTCAATACGACGAAAAGGGCATTCAGAAGTATGGGAGTATTAATATTAGCACCTTTGCTTGCAGATTACATGAAATGATTTAAAACCAATGCAAATAATGACAGCATTCACTAACATATAGAAGTAAGCGTTTGATTTCCGCGCATTTAATTATACATACATAAATATAATGTTTTCAAGAGCTCGGCCTTGCGATAGAGCAATGGTTTTACCAATCGCATATTGTGCCGCCTTGGTTTAATTATAAGTCGTGTCTTGTTTGTATGTGAGCACAAGGTTCATTTTCACTTGTATCGATTTGGTTAATGAAGTACTCTGTTGTTACGGTCTGTTATCCGAGTTTTGCCTGCATCTATCATCTATGTTTATTTCGATTTTTCCATAGACAGGGTCGTTAACATACTTTGTCGACCTTGCTTTTTTGGTTTTTGTCTTCGCTAATCTATTTATTTTAATATGTGGTTGCAATTTTAGATTTGTGATCGTGAAATTTATCTTGATCCTAATCAGGATTTTATACAATGCATTAATGTTAACATCATATGGAAAGTGGATTTTGTTTCCTTGTTTTTTTGTCTTTACGCAGCCATTGATAGGAACCGGAAGTCTCATTTGCAGTGTAAATAATAAAACTGTAACAGTGTAATAATTACACGCTTGCAAAGATGTAGTGTCGCATTACACATAGTATGCCTCGTTTAGCACGGGTTAAACCTTATCGCTCTCCTAATTTACCAAATAGGTCACCTCGAATGTGTCCTATTTATGGAAATAAGGACCTTTCAAGGGCTGTGCGTAGGCGGCCAATGATTGGAGGATTGATGTCGTCTGGAGACGTAATGTCGAAATGAGTTGTAATATTACACGAGCAGGCCTATCTGCAATGTCGTCGCAAAGTCGTCTTCGACGCAACATCTGCGATTTAATTCAGAGTCCATTTTGTTAATACCTCATTTGTAAATTCGGTTTATGAAAAATATATAATTTTGGTTATGTCGTCACTATACTAGGCAAAAAAATGTAAAGCAGCATCTCTAGATTAGATTAAAGAAAATGTTTTTACTCGTAAATATGGTGTATTTCTATAGCACGTTCTGTATGTATGTTAGCAATAGTTAAGTCACTTTTTCGATTAGTCTTAATTATTTATTTTTTAAAGTTAATGTTTGTATTAACTTTTTTGTTCTATTTAAAATACTACATCAGTGTCTTGCTCGATAGAGGAGAAGTTTTATGTTCATTTTATTATTATGTTTTTAGTTTCTTTGTACATATAATCAAACCCTTTTGGCATAATAGGGACTAAAACTGCTTGAGTTTCTTTCGACATTTCTTCTCAGCAGTGGTCGTTCCAAAATGCTTGTAGTCTATAGCTTGATTAAGACTTAAATGCTTATTAATTAATGACGTTAAAAAGTGCCTTTGAAGGTTTAATTTCTGGATAAATATTTTGATATTTATTTTTGACACTTTTTCACACTCCGTGATTCATGAGCTCAATCTTTAATTAATCAAACGATTGGCCGCCGATATTTACATAATTTATAAGGGTTTCCAAATTTACGACTGTATTGTAGAATTATTTGCACGTTGTATTCGCAGCTCAGGCGTGTAAAGGTTGTTTGAATAACATTCACAGTTCACACCTCTTTTATTCATATGTGCTTCAATAGGATTTATTTGTATGTTAAATGTTAGTTATTCTTTCAATGCAAAACAATATTGGACATATTTTGTTGGCTCAACGGCAATAATATTGTATTAAAAAAAATTATGTGACTTCCTTCCTGTTGTTCTTGTCTTCTGTCCTTGCTCATGGTGTGTGCTATAACGTGCTCAATAAATAGTGGATTTAAAATATCGTAGTTTCATCCATCCGCTACATTATAACCCCGGATTCAAACACAGCGTTTTACAATAACATTCATGAATATAATGTGTCTGCAAATTGCAGCAATGACCTTTAAGCAATGTCAAACTTAGAGCGAGCTTAATGATGGAAGACGCCAATTGACGTTTTGTTTTATTTATTATGTCCGTATGGTATACAAGTACAAATACATACATGTATTGTAAATGCTAATTAATTTGACACATGAACTTTAAATCGATCAAAGGTTTTCTACTAGATCAGCCACGAGTGTATGCAAATACTCGTGAGTCGCTGCTCTCCAACTCGACAACACGCAATTTTATTGAATGTTTTTTGTAGTGGCGCGGAAATACTTGCCAAATATAACGCGACACGTGAGATAAATATGATTCAACTATAGATTCAGTTGTTGCATTCTATTAGCGGAAGATGAGAAATAGCGTTGAAGCTGTTTTGGTGTGGGTTTTTGATTTTTAATTGTTGAGATTTTTTCTCCGTCTTAAGAGTGCTCGTGACAGAAATCAATTAAAAACACCATTAAAATGAGTTCTTTGTTAAGACCAAAACTTGAAAACCTTTTTTAAATGAGAAAATTGAGCAAGTTAAAATATAACGTATCGTCTATCCTTTCGGCAGGTCACGGCAAAACACATAAAGATGCGGCAAGCGTGCGGGCGACACATCCCATCCCTGCAGCCTGCGGGCTGTATTACTTCGAGGTTCGGATCGTGTCGAAAGGGCGCGACGGGTACATGGGCATCGGCCTGTCAGCCCACGGCGTCAACATGAACAGACTGCCTGGTGAGCAAACTGGTATATTCCGGCTCAGTTCTTAATCGTAACATTACATCAAATCAAAAGCAGGCGGGTCATGTGATGTTAAGTGACCACAGCCGCCCATAGACACCTGCAACACCCGGGGGATTACAGAAGCGTTGCCGGCCTAGTGTTTATTGGTATTTTATTCTAAAATTATAGTCTGCTTATAGTCTTTTCACTTAGATAGATCACTTTAATCTGTCGACTAGTATTTTTAACTATTCCAATGCGTGTATACGAGCAGCAAAAGTTGTTTCATGATCGACCTTTGCATTATGCAAATGCTTCTTATCGCACTGCGGCCATTACGACTGCATTCGACAGATAAAGCTTTATTATCTCGTTGAGTCGTGATTCAGATTTGTAAACACGTGGCGTAATAGGTATATTTGTTACTGTAAATGCCCGNNCATTTACCAACTCATGTCGGTAAATCCTAAGATTTACTGGTAAAACCTAAGATTAACCAATATACGGGCTTTTACAGTAACATATTAATATGTTGAGTAATTTCATCAAATAAGTTAATTTTAGCTTTGCAGTCAAACAGAACGAGCCAATTTTTGTTAATACAAACTTTCTTTTTACTTATTTAACATTGTTACATCCAGAAACGTGGTAATATTAAACGAAACTTCACAAAACTCCTTTAACGCCACATGTTTTAGTTTTTTTAGCGGTAGTCCCGCAGTTTTAATCGCACCGTTTCCTAGGAAATAATTAGATAACAAGTATTTAGTGTACCTCGATAAATATAATATCTATTTAGCACTGAAATATTTTTCGAATCGGACAAGTACTCACTGAGAAAGCTTTCAACGAAATAAACAAAGATGCCCCTAAATTTTTATTGTACTAAAAAAATCAAATCCTCTACGTCTATATGTACATCTACAGGCTGGGATAAACACTCGTACGGTTATCACGGAGATGACGGACACTCGTTCTGTTCGTCGGGCACCGGGCAGCCGTACGGGCCTACCTTCACCACCGGCGACGTCATCGGCTGCGGCGTCAACCTCGTTGACAACACCTGCTTCTACACCAAGAATGGACACCATCTCGGCATTGCATTTAGAGGACTACCGGTGAGAGCTCATACTTATTGTTTTCGACGTTCTTATATTTGTAACATGGTATAGTGATATAGTGGTATGGAGCCACTA
>JADGIL010056780.1:0-11624 GCA_020352625.1 Cactoblastis cactorum
AGAAGGAACATATGTGGATATGACACAAGGAAGAAATTCATATGCCAAGCCTATTATGCCACAAACTTGTGAACAATCATTTATTCCTAAACATTCTGGAGAAAGTCCAGGATATGCTAATATACTATCACTAAAATCATTGGTTAGTTTTCCTCATCGCAAAGAAGAAAACTTATTAGACGAATTGAATACAACTTACGATGGATACATGATAATGAAAAGTCCTCCTGTGTCCTCATCTGGTCATTATTCTAAAAATAAAGCATCTATTGGAACACAAACTGATGCAACTTCGAATCATTGTCAAAAATGCATTGAGGTTCAAACATGTCCTCTTTGTCGTAGTTCTTGTGCAAATTTTAAGGAAAAAGAAGAAGAGCCTGTTTATGAAGAAATTGAATTAAACTAAATAAAATGTTTTATATCATTTTAAGAAATTTTAGCTAAAAACTCTACTTTTAAATTTTAATAGCTTTATTAAAAATAAAAATATTTCTTTTATTAATACAAGAATTTAAAATATAAGAATTTATTCAGCAAAAATGAAGGTTATTTTTGCCAAAATTAAAGTTTTGTTTTTTTAAAAAAGTTTAAAGTTTTCTAATTGGCATTTATTTTTACTAATTTTTATTATTCCTATATGTCTTATATATATTTTTAAGATTAAAGTCGATTTTAAATTCAAACTGTGCGGGCGGCTTGAATTAAGAAAATTTCCCCTTAAATTTTGATGTGCAATTATTGAATTCAATAAACTCAATGAAAATATATTAAAAATATTTTAATTCAAATAAAAATTAAATGAACTAACTTTTTAAACAGATTAAATCCTCTAGAATCTTTAAAATGTCTTCTAAATATAAATTTTTTTTATAAAAAATTCTAAATCATTCTTTTTCGTAGATTCATTCTCCTCTTCTGAAACCCTTTTTAAGAGGCCTAAGTACTTTTAATCAGATGTATATTAACTTTTGTTTCTAGATCGATAAAGTTTTTGCTGTGATTTACTATTTTAAGAAAATATTTTGCATTATTCGAAAAATATGATAGGTAACTGGTAGGTTTATAAAATAAATTTAACCTTCTTCAATAAATTCTCTAATCGTCTTTTTCATTACAGAGACTTTTTTATTTCTTATTTTAAAACTCATAACTTTTTCGTAAAAAGATCGATAGCCTCAAAAAATATAAGTGTTTCTTAGCCCTGCCTTTGTAATATTTTCGGACAAAAAAATGAGTTTTATCAATTTGCTCAATTTTATTTTCCCTCTATTTAAATTTTATAATTATTTTATAATTTTTTTATTAATTAATTTTCTTATATTTTAATTAAAATTAAGGACTGTGCTTTTATTAAATCCAATAAAATTGATTGTTTGCTTAATATAAATTCTTTATCAGAGTAAAGGATTAAATATAATTACTTAACTATAGCTATATTTGTTACAAGCTTATGTGAAATGTATTTTTCTATCAAGTTAATGTCACAGAATGAACAAAAATAAAGTGTTTTATTTTTGTTCATTTTTTCTTACATTTACAGTAATTTAAAACAGGCTGTGGGTCTTTATGCATTATATACCTCAATACTTTTTGTTCTTCTGTAATCTCGTGCTTCATTAATCTCTAATAAAATTTATTTAATTCAAATGAATGATTTGAAAATTAGAAATTAAGTTTTATTTCTCTAAAACCCCATGCTTGCTAGATTTGAAATAGACTTATACAATTTTTAAAAACCTAAATAATATTGTTTTTTAGAAAATGTAAATTGTTATTGGTGGAAAGTTTCCCACTATGACACTTTCAATCATTGATCAAAATGTTTAGTTTAAATACGATTGAAGCGATTAATTAAAAGGTATTTGAAAAACAATTTTAAATAAGAAATGTTCTTCAACAATAAAAACTTTACAAATAAAAAGATACGGTCGATACACCTTTAATACCTGACCGGTAATGTGGTGGCAATAAACTAGCACAGTTATAATAAAAAAATTATCATAAATGTTTTAAACAATTTCTTTAATAAATGTTTTTCCCTGTTATTGATCAAATTTACCATTTCCATAAAATGTAAATAAAAATTTTCAGATAAATCTAAATTCAAAAAACATTTCTTATATTTCTTTAAAGTTCGTTTTTAATTTGAATTCTTAGTCTTATTTGTTATGTAATAAATTTTATACATTATAACACATTTTCGATAGGATTTAAATCTGAAGAGTAAGCTGATATATAAGTTATATCTTCACTTTTAGCTCTCAAACATTTTTTACTATCACACAATAATAAAACTTAACATTATTTAATGCAAATATTGGAGACTTATAAAATATACCTTCACTATAAGATAGATCAAAAAACTTAATCATGCTCTGTATCAAAAGCATAATCCGACAATTTGTATAAATCCCGTTTATTATATTATAACAGACAAGGAAATTGTTTTTTGGCTGAGGCTGATAAAATACCCCTTCCTAATTTGCCTAAGAATAACTGTTGTTATTAAAAGTATGAGGTTAAAACATATATAATTTAACGAAAATAGAGGTTTATCTCTTGTATCTTTATGATATTTAAGATAAAAGACAGAATAACGGTCTTTTAATTATGTTTTAAAGGAATATTTGCATTTGAATGTTTATAATTCTCTGCTTAAAGTGGAAATATAAACTGAAAGACTGAGTAATTCTTGACTCACTCGTTAAGCTTATATATTATTATCGGTAATATTTTCAGCTAATTCATTGTAGAAAAATGTTTAATATTTATTTTTCGATTCCTTTTCATCTATATTTCTTTAATTTAGAGTTACGGTTGGAGTGTGCTGCAATTCTTCTTATATCGGTATTTAAATTGAGTTAACTAATTTTGAAGGATTCATGAGTTCACGTTTCGTATGTTTTTAATATATTCTTTTTGTTTATTCAAACTGGACATCTTTTAGATACATTTTTTTCTGGATCTTCTCTTGTCATATTTCTCCTAGATTATTTTTTCAACACACAAAATATTAAAAGCTGGTGTTATATTTCAAAAGATTTAGTGTTTATTTTTTCTTAAGAATCTAAGTATATTTGTTTAATATTCTCATTTAATAAATATAAACAGATTTATCTACATAAAATATTATACAAATACAAAATATCCTAAATGCAAAATTTGATGTTAATAAAAAAACTCAGACTTTCATTTAAAAAAATAATTTTTTTAAAATAAACTTTTATTTTTGCAAAGAAAACTTTCATTTCTTAAGCAGAACTTAAATTTTTAAAAGATCTATAGTTTTTCAAATATAATTCTGATTTCTGTAATTTAACAACGTAAGTTACAGATATAAACATATATTACAAAAAACTTTTTAGTGAGATTTAAATTTGTGACAAATATTTTCAAACTTAATTATATTGCAAAATAAATAAAAAAACTATTGTAATTTTTTTATCGTCTTGTTTTATTACATTTTAGAAAAATTTTCGAAAAAATTTCGAAAAAATTTTAATTTAGAAATTAGATGATAATTATTAGACCAATAATTTTATTAATATGACAAAAATAAGTACTGAAGTTGTTAATGAATTGTTATAAACAAAAGGTTATTTTTATTGGCAATTTACTAGTATAACGTAATTAGTATTCAAGCTATTTTTGATAATGGTTATGCTTTTTTATTTGAAAGGGTATAATTAAGTTTAATGATTATATAGTGTTTAAACAGGGATAAGATATTAAACAAAGTTTAATTAAAAGTAGCCTAGATTTTTTATTTGATATAAAATATAAATCAAAAAAAATTAAATAAAAAAATAAAGTTACAAATATTCTTAATATAATGCTTATTTAATATAAAATAGATGCAACTTTAAAAAAGGAACACGGTAAAGGTTTTATAGAGTGAAAAAAAATATCCCTTTTTAATTTAAAAAAAATTTATTAAAATATATTTTTAAACTTCAATACAAGTTCAGAAATCAGAATAGATCAACTGCTTTTAAATTGCTTCTTAAATGTAAATATTATGATATAATTTGTAGTTTTGATGTATATTTTACATTCTTTTGACTTAAAAACTTTTTAATAAAGACAATACATATTCAATTAACTGAGTATGAGACTTGTTGATCAAATAAATGTTTAATTATAGTTTTTTGCTCTTTAGAATCATTATTACAAAGGGTTGTCATATATGTAGAAAATTTTTTTGTGTGTTTTTTTGTACCTGGCTAAATAATTTTATAGTTCTTTTTTAATTTTACATTCATTAATTTTGAATCAATTGCTCATATAGTTAAAGTTTGTTATGTTTTTCTGCCCATATTCAATTTTATTAAAAGACACGTGATCGATCTTATGATTAGCTCATGTCAATCTTACAAATTTTAATGTGTCATGATTTTAGTGCTTCATATCTGATCGGCTTTCTTTAGTTTTTGTAAAATTCAAAACCATTGCCTTTTGATATTTTTAAACATTGAAAAGCCTATTAAAGTTTCAATTCTTGAATAAAATAACAAATAAAGAACATTAAGTAATTTAAATTTACTTTCGAAATATATTTCAATTTGTTTTTCTTGAAATTTATTATCATAAAAAGAGAATTTATAGATTGCTTTTCTTTTCTTCATCTTGTTCTATATGACATGTTTTATTAAATATCTAAATATCTGGGTATTTTTTTAAGTAGGATAATTTCATACCTACATAGTTTTATAATCTTTCATATAGTTAGTATCAATTATAAAAACACTTTTAAATTACAGGCTTTTTTTACTCCCTAAAACTTGTGCCGGCATATTTTATTTCTGATTTTATCCATTAAATAAAAAGGGTTTAGTTATACTTATAAACATCTTGAATTTCCAAAGAAGTTTTTAGTATTACTTAAAGCGCGCGATTTTTAAGTATTAACTAATGCTAACAATATAATACATAGGTTTAATCGTAAAAATTTTAAGAGAAAGGCGTTTTTTAAGGTTTTTGTAACGAAAAAGTATTCTCGCAAAAGCATATTCAATTTAAAATTTATTTGAATCTAATTTCTTTAATAATTACTCTAGCCATCTCTAGTAGAAAACACGGTATCTATTTTTTAATGCGAATGATTTATATAGTTCAAAGATCTCTTACTTAAATAAAACAACATGTGTTAGTTCTCTCTTATTTTTATTTAGTTCAAATTTTATACTACAAAATTAATGTGTTGATTACGTCCTTATGATTTAAATCGAATTCAAAAGAAATTTAAAAGGCTAATCATAATTTTTAATTTCCCTTTGTAAAATAATACATAGAATTAATGGATTTATGCTTAGAATCATTTTCTCTTTAAAAAGTATATTACAAAAGGGTTTTAATTAAACAAGAGAAACAAAATTATTGTATATTAAACTAATATATCTTAATGATTTTTTAATCTAATATAGATATTATTTTATAGATCATGTTATGTTAAAACATCCTTATTATTAAATTTTCCAATTTTTTGATGACAGTATTATTTTACTCTAAATAAGTTTTAATTGTTTGTCATGTGGTCTCCATAGTTAAAACAATTTTTATTACAATCAAAGAGATAAAAACTACTTTGATCTAGAACACAACACTTCCATAATATATATAGGAAAGAGATGGCCAATATTTACAAGTATAAATATGTTTTGCATCTTTTTAAAAAGAGTTTGATTACTGACAGTGTCCATAGAGCAAGAGTTTTGTTAAGTTTCTAAGCGCTTGCAAGTCATACCTATGCCTTGCTTTTTTTTCTGATTTTTTTAGTCATCTAATTAAAAATCACTTTGTTAAATTTTACAGTTCCAAATATATTTCTTTTCTACGCTATTTAATAATTTACTAGATTTAGCCTCATCTCTTTCTACTGGCATTTTCCAAATATTTTTTAACAATTTCATGTGGTATTTGAAAAAATATTTTTTATTAATAGTTCTTAGATAAGCTTTTCTTCTCTTAAATAAAAACTTATATATGGTTTTCCTCTTCATGTGTTTTAGTATGCTGATGTGTTCTTATTCATCTTTAAATTCTTCTTTTAGAGGATACTTTGACATTTTTACTTATTTTTTAAAAAAATTTTTGGTTTAATTTAGATAAGTTTATATTTTATTTAGTTACTGTTTTAAATAAAAATACTATTTTTTGCATATCATAAATACTTAAAATATATTTTTGTTTAATTACAATCATTTTGTTAGAGAACCTCCTCTCTCGATTTTTTTTGTACAATTCAAAGTAAAACCCGTATATTTTGGCTCAGGGCTGTAAAACTCTACTTAGTGGGACTACCAAAGGGAGTACCCTAGAACATAAAAAAAATAGACTTTGAAAAAATTATTAACTAATTTATAATGTAAAAATTAATTCTAAAAAAAAATCAAATAAATATTAAATTCAAAGATAAATAATATCAATTTTTTATAAATACATAACAAGCCCAAACCCTTGAGGGCTTGATTATTTCTTTATAAAGAAATTAAGCTAGAATTTAATTAACTTCGGTAAATAAAAAATCAGCTATCTTTTCAAAAGACTATCTAACATTTTCTTCATTCCTTATTCTTAAATTTGTATACCTGCGTGAAAATTCTTTCAAAAAAATATTTAAATTAGATTTAAGTACTCCTCCTCTTTTTTTAATTTCATATTTCAACAAACTCCATAGGTTTTCTATATTGTTTGTATGAAATCCTTGTTCGTTTTTGAATCCTGTTGAATGCAAAACAACAATATGCCTACCTCTAATATATCTTACTGCACTAGGGTATGAGCTGTGTCCATCAGTGATAACAAAATTTCCTTCTTTACTGTTTCTTTCAAAGATATTCTTAAAAGTATTAGCTTCACGATTTGGAATAATTTCATATTTTATTCTTCCTGTTTCTTCGTCAATCATTCCAATCAACCATATAATTCCAGGGGTTTCGTCAGGAATATTAGATGGACTCTCAAATAAGTAGCCATGGCAGATAGCTGTTTCGTCTACCTGCACTTTTATTCCAACGCCTCCTAATCTTTCTTGGTTCTGTTACTCATTAAGTTCTAAGAATTTTATTATATTTGCCTTTATTTTTTGATATGTAAGCTTTGAGAAATGAATATTACGACAAGCATCTCTTTCGTAGACATTCTCGATCCACTTATAAATTGCATATAGGTAATCATTGATCTTAATTTTAGGGATTTCAATGTGTTTTCCTTTAAATAAAGTTTGTTGTATTTTGCATATTTGACGCCTGTAAAATAGACTATTAATATGCTTATTCGATTTGATAAGAGTCATAAAACCTCTACAATCGTGACATATTTTTCTTCTTTTAACACTTCCCCTGGCTATCAAATATTCTAAAGCTGTTTTATGGTCACTAAATATTCGAGACCTATCATTTTGTGGTTCATAAAGCGAAAAAAAAATTAGTCATTTTTCTAACAGGGCTGTAAAACTCTACTATAAAAAAATTAGAAAAAATGAAATTTTAAAAAAAATTATATTTTAGCATTAATCATTTTAAATATTTAATTTTTTTAGTAAAGTTTTACAACCATGAACCTATATTTTTATTTATTCTAAAACAATTACATCAATTAATACCTTAAAAGATTAGATAAATTATTAAAGCACAATTCCTTTTAACAATAATATACGTTAAAGAATTTTCAAATGTCAAAATATGAAATTCTATTTCTGTAAGATTAATCTCAAATAAATTAGTGTTAAAAATCAAAAGTATTTTTAATTTTATTTTTAACTTCTAATCATCAATAGAAACAAATAAACATAGAAGATTATTAAATGTAAAAATTTGCTTCGAATTTTAATACTGTAATAAAGTTTAAAATTCTTTGTAAAAAAATTGATATAAAAATTTTTTAATATATTAATTAAAAAATACAGTATTTTTTGAAATTTATAAAGATATTTTTAAAATAAACAATAATAAGATTTTGATAGCTTAGAATGATGTAATAGTTTAAAAATAGGTAAGAATGATGCTTATACATGTACGCTTGGGTTTTTTTTATAATTACAAAAATATAAGTTTTTTATTACTGTACCTTAAAATTTTTATAAGCTTCCATTTTGGAGCAAAAAAATCAATAAATTTTGAGAATTTTCAAGTTTCTTATATAGGAAAAAAAGTAAAAAAATTAAGGTATAGTTTTTAAATAAATAAGCACAGCCAGAAATTTTAAGGAATGTTCTAATATTTTTGTTTTTAGTATATATTTTTTAAAAAAATTTTTTTACCCTTGCATGTTAAAAATTATTATGTTATGTTTGTTGGAAACAAAATGCATTCTTGATAAAAGACATAAAGATAAATTGGAAATGGAAGAGTGGAACCAGGGTGATAATAAAGCAATGGTATCTCAAGAAAAGACAATTCTGGGCACTTGTAAAAATAAAGGAATTTGGGGATCATTAAGAAGAAAACAAAAGGCTATTCTTCCATCTCTAATCTCAGACATTACAGATATAGATTCTAAATCTATTTTTTCGTACGTCACATTAAAAAGACCTGCTAAAAACAAAAAGAATTCTCAAAATAAACCAGTAGATCCAAATTTAGACAAAACTAAAGAAGGTTCTCAAATGTTAGATGTAAGAAAAAAACGATCTTCTTTTTATAAATTATTTTATATTGGAAAAAAAGACAAATTAGGTCACAAAAATTATCCTGAGACCTCTGCATCAGAAAATCTTTATAGTTGTGATTATTCATTTAGTAAAAATGAACCTTTTTCTCCGAATGAGAATGGCAAAAGGTTTAAAAATAAGTGTTTAGAAAATTTTTATCAAAATAAATCCATTATTAAAGATGATAAATATGAAATCGGAAAATATTGCACCTTACCAAGAAACATTCACAAGAAAATTTCTAGCGAGTCTTCTAATGCAGTTAATCCCAAACCACTTGATATTATTCACGAATCAGATTACAGCACAAACAAATTAGCTGATACAAAATGGAAATTTACACAAAAGGATGATAAAATTTTAGAAGAACTTATTTATGATATCCCCAAGCACATGTTTTTAAGATCAAAAGATACCAAAGGAAAAGATTTTCAAAAATGTTCCTGTGGTTATAATCAAAAATTTGAATCCAACTGCGAAGTAAAAGATTCTGATAAAGTTGAATGCTCTAAAGACACCCTTAAAATGACATCCAATTCAATAAAAAGTGTCTGTGATGAACCCATATATGATGTTCCAAAACACGTATTCTTTAGGTTAAGAAATAATTTAGAATTATGTTCTTGTATCTATAATCATACTCACAGGGCGGATTTTACTATAAACAATTTTAATAAAATTGCACTTACTGGTGTCACAAATAAACCTACTAAAAAGATAAACCTTAAAACCGATCAAGAACCTATTTATGAGAATTTAAAACACTTAAATCATTTTTCTATTTTACCTACCGAAAAAAAATATAATCCTTTGCATTTTTATCAATTATCTATTCCTATCCAAGAAATAAACAATAAATACAAGCCTTTCAATCCATTAACACGTGTTGAAAAAGATGATAAGAATTTAGAACCTCTTTCTCCATTAAAAGAAGAACCTATCTACGAAGAGCTTGATTTTTCAAAAGTTAAACTATCAGAAGATTAAAGTAGTGAATAAAAATCTTTTGCTATATTTTTAAACTTAGTGCTATTAAATATTTTAAAAATTTTGCTCTTGGTCTTTTAGAGAAGATTTTTTTCATATAAAGTTGTAATTTTATAATAACAAAAAATTATAAATTTGTTCTTTTATTTTCTAAAATTATATTTTTTATGAAAAATGGTGTTATAATCTTTTTTATTGTAAAATTTTTTTAATATTTTTTATATTTTTTAAAGTTATTGATAAAATATTTTTTTAAATGTAAAAAAAATATATAAAATTCATTTTAATTTTTAAAACTCATGTAAAATACTACTTTTAAAAGTTAATATTTTATTTTACGATGTTTTTATTATTTTGGTCAGTTATTCAAAAAATAAAATAAATTTTTATTTACATAATTTCCATATTTCATAAAGAATGGTAAATATAAACATACTTTATTTATTTTTGTTGAACACTTAAAATGTTTACAAAAACAATTTTGTGTGCTATTAAGATATAATCATTAAAAAGGAGTTTATATCTGATTCTTCTAATAATATATACAAATCAATAATTTAAACAAATTATTTTTTTCAAAAGTAAAATCAAATTTTTTTAGAAAATATTGACATTTTTTAAATATTCTATTTTATTTATTTTTGTTCCTATTTTTATTATATAAATATTAATTCATTTAAAATATATTAATAAAATTAAAAGATTGATTTATATCTTTATCACATAACGATATTCACTAAAAAAGTTAAAAATATCAATGATATATAATAAAGTCTAGGGTATGTTTTGGAGAATAAAAGGCTGGTAGTATTTAGTCTGTATCTAGGTATGTATTATGTTTCCGTCGACTAGGTATAAATTTTCTTATAAAGAAGGTATAGCCAAAAGATCTTCGTATGGATTTCCCATCCCTAGGCAACACGAAAAAAATCTAGGTATGTATAAACATATTTTACTATAAAATTCTTAATAAATGGGTATTTTATAATTTAAATAGAAGGAATAGCGAAAGATCTTCATGTAAGTTTTATACCCTTAGGCGATATAGAAATTAGTATCATTTTTTAGTTAAAAAATACATCAATTTAACAAGATTATTTTTATTGTAATATCTTACAAAAAGAAACTCTAAAACCTAAATTAAATCTTACTAATTAATTATTTAGATTTAATTCTTACCTCAAGAATTTATCATGGACAGAAGAAAAGAAACAAACATGAATAAATACTCATCAAAAACAACTTTTAACCCTCAATCTATAAAACCATTTTACCTTAGTCATTTAATATAAAAACTCTCCCGTATGATCAGGACAGTTATAAAAATTAAAATGAAAATTGTATGTTTTTTTAGCATTTTATGCATCTGTTGTGTTATATTTATGATTTTTTCCATAAAGATAATTCTTTATTACAAACTTTATAAAAACGAAAAATGTCTTAGAATAAATTTTCTTTTTATATATTATCTTAACGGTTTTGACAAAATCATTATTTTTAAATAATTTGTATTTCAATTAATATTTTTAGAAAATTTAATTTAAAATTTATCAATATAAAATATAATCACATAAAAGGTTCAGTTTTCCTTTTTGAGCTAATTAAAAAATCTACCCGTCAATTTTTTTGGGATGTCAAAAATTAAAAAATAAAATATAATAATTAAAAATTTTAAATCATAAAATATTTGGGTAACATACCAAAAAAGGAGCCGGGAAATTTTTTGATTAATAAAACAAAAATGAAAAATTCGTCTTTCTAAAAATTTTAAGTAACAAAAAATCAATTATTTTAAGTCGGTTTATTTGTGAATCTGAAAAACATAGATGTGTTATATAAGTGTCATGTTCACCAGGGCTTATTGCTTATAAGAGATGCTTCAGGTAGAAAGACTTTATGTTTTTATTAAAATCAAATGGTGTGTTGTTTGTTTTATTGAATCTTTTTTCTTCTCTCATGGCTGCGTAGGGGTTTATATTATTTA
>JADGIL010056858.1:0-13004 GCA_020352625.1 Cactoblastis cactorum
AGTAGTTACGGGGGGACGACGTCGGGGGCATAAGATAGTAATAATTTGAAAAAAACTAAAAAATAGAGGACTGTTTCATAAATATGCCAATTACATTCGACACGA
Source organism: Cactoblastis cactorum (assembly GCA_020352625.1). Taxonomy (NCBI): domain Eukaryota; kingdom Metazoa; phylum Arthropoda; class Insecta; order Lepidoptera; family Pyralidae; genus Cactoblastis; species Cactoblastis cactorum. The sequence continues at coordinate 106 of JADGIL010056858.1, forward strand.
CAGCACTAAATTTATTCTTCCCCATTTAGTTTCATCTTGACACGCCACTTAGAACCCAAGTTATTAAAAATAGTAGTTACGGGGGGACGACGTCGGAGGCATAAGATAGTAATAATTTGAAAAAAACTAAAAAATAGAGGACTGTTTCATAAATATGCCAATTACATTCGACACGACAGCACTAAATTTATTCTTCCCCATTCAAAGTTACTATTAAAATATTACTAAGTATGTCGCATAACAGTAAAATATTTCTCCGGCAAAAAATACCAAGCTAAATAACCGAATACACCAACACACATGGCGTTGGCAATATGAGTAACATACTAGCGGGAAATGACGCAAAAACCCCACGAAAATTAATGAATTAATGCAGGTTTTTTTTTTCAATATTTCAGGCAGCATTAATTCTTTAAACTGAACTCCAAAGCAATACTTACCCAAAATATTCTCCGTTTTATCTTCGATTGCCTCCTTTTTCTTCCTTCCGAAGATAGTCTTATAAATAAAGTGTATTAATACACATACAACTAAAGTAATTCCTGCCAAGAGGAACACATTCATGTCTTTACCGGCGTTATTATCGCCCATTTTCACTTATAAATTCTTCACGTAATCGCCTTGAAGAACACGAATAATATATTAGAAACACGGTAGATTCAATCACGCGGTCTACTCACATTGACATGTAGTGACATCTAGTCATCTACTAGGCATGGCGATCTGAGATCGGAATCTATTTTGTAATCAAATAAAATCGATTTTTTAAATCGATATTATGTACTGATTCTATCCTCTGAATCGATATTTCTACCTCTAAAATCAAGATCCGATTTTATCTGTTTCGATATAAATATTAAATTATTTATAATTAATTGAATGTACACATTTTTGAGTAATTACGTGAAAATTGTAAAGAATGACAATTTTCACGTAACTACTCAAAAACTATTTTTTTTGGCCTTTGCTTTGCTAATTAGTAGTTCGTATTACGAATCGATTGTTATTCGTATAATCACCTTGAGTAAATACTTAATCGCCAATCGAATGTGAAAACGCACAATTTTCGATTCAGTCGAGGGTATTTTTTGCAATAATCGTCCATCGCTGATTAGTAAATGGGTTTGTATTTATATTAAAAACTTAAGACTCAATAAGCAAATCTGATAAAGATCGATTTTTGTTAAATCGATTCTTTTCACCTCGATTTTTTTTGTGGATTGATTTATTAGAATTCGATTCGAATCGATATACAAATCGATCTTTTTTGGAAAGAATCATCATCCCTATCATCTACCTGAATCTAGAGATGCTCATTGAATGAACGGACTCTGCTATAACAGTTTTTAGATTATTTATCGCCCCGTGAACGGATAACTAGTCGACAGTTTATGCTTAAAACTGGTTGTCGCACGCGCAACTGTCGCGGCTCGACCGCACGATACGCAAAGAAGTCTCGTCTATTAATTATAAATACGAACGCGACCAAAACACTCAACACATTCCATGAATTTAGTGAAAGAGTATAGTAATACATATGGAATTTAATATTTGAACTGGATTGTGCACTCACGCCGATTTACGGTCCTAGAAAGAGAAAGAAACATCTTTGTCGGACCGTTATTTTCCAGTTTCTCTTTAGAACTATACCTTAAATTAACCAGATTAGGTTTATTTTTATTTACATCATTTTGACATATTATTTCCTTCGATTAGAAAGATTATATTTCCTTTCTCGGTCTTGCCATGATGTGTTTACGATTTTATGTACCATTTTTTCAGATATTATGTTAATTACTTAGAGCATTTAACCTATGGAAACGGTATAAGCATCAAACGTTAAACAATTTTTTCAGCCAATTTCTGCGAGGGGAGAATTGTACACGCACACTATGCTATCTTCATACCTAAAAGAAAAATATATCACATTAAAAAAATATCCTTTACTGCGTTCGAGCTACTAACATAAACGACAGTTTCCTATCGCAAAAAATATGAACCATAACAAAGTGCGATAAGAAAATATTCGTTTACATCATGGTGGTTTGTGAAATTCCCTCTTTTACGAAACCTTCCTCTAAGAATTAATAAAATATATTTAGTTTAGTGGTTTATCTATCTATCATCTAGAACACCAGCTCCATCTGGCAATTTTCAGTTATATCTGGCAGTTATAATTTTCTCATAAATTAAGCTGTCTTAATTACTATTTATTCCTTGTCTGTCACACGTCTGCATTTATGTACGATACAATATAGGTATTTTCATTATTGCTAAATTAACTTGGTACCTAATATGTTTTAATTCATATATATTTTAAAATACCTCCAAGAACAATGTCTAAAAGCCGAAGCAGGTAAATTCGAATATTCATTGTTATTATGTTAATATATTGTAACTAAGATTGTGTCTTTCATATATGATAATATTTGAATTTCAAATAAAATAGTATTTACTAGCGCAGCTTGGGTTTTGTAAAAGTTTGTGGCAGAATCTTAGACGCCTTAAAAAGACTATATTTACGCATAAATTAAATCGAAAACCAATGAGATTTTTTATGGTTAATAGAACGCTGTTATTAGACAAATGTCAAAGGTATGAAGAATTTACAAATTGAAAAAAAATCTAGATATAAATGAAAATTCTGCATTTTTTTAAAATACTATTTATACGTAATGAATTATGACAATCTATAATTTATATAGATTCCCTTTGCCTAGCTTTGCCTCTCCTTTATAAATAATTTTTAGATCTTTTTACCTTTCTTATAGTGATTAACAGCCTTTGAAATTAAACTTAAATTATTTGTCAGAGAAACATGTTTAGAAAACCATAAAACCGCGTTCCATAATTAAACTTTCTAGAAAGATATACTGTCAAGTTGACATATGTCAGATACCTTCCATCCAATTTTTGATTTTGTGTCAATCAATTCAGTCAGTAATAAATTGTAAGGCGTTCTGAAAACTTCGAGATTACCTAAACAAAATAAAATTTGTGAAAACAATGCCTCGACGAGGAAGATCAGCTAGTCCGCCACCGGCACCTCAGCGCAGGTAAGTGCTTAAAATTATAATTACATCAGAACGTGCAATGTACATGTTAAATGTTGTAGGATATGTCACCGAGATAACCTCACAATTACTTTCAGGGCTTCACCACCACCACAGAGCAGGAATGTGCCAGCTCATGCTCCTCCAGCAACCCCTGCTCCGGCTGCGGCTGCACAGCCACAGCAACCATCTCTGTTTGGGCAGATGGCCGCTACGGCTGGAGGAGTAGCGGTTGGATCGGCCGTGGTGCGTACTTTATTACGTAACGGGATCAATCTTCATATCAGTCATTTAAACTAAACTAAATTATTTATGCAATGTTTAATATTTTGTATTTTATTCTATCTAAGCAATCTAAGTAGAATCTTTCTAGATGAGCCTTACCTTGGCAATGAGCCCATTGACCTGAAGGTGGTCACATGTTTTGTTGTGACGTTTTATTTTTCCGCCTTTGTGTTTGTCTTATCAAATAGAAACAAATATTGTGAAAATTTACTTGCCACCAAAATAGTTAACAAATTACACAATTAGTCAACAGACAATTAGATTCCATCACTTTTAGTTTTTAACATTTTTATTTTCAATTCGTAAAAATAATTATTTTGTTAATATATTCTATTTGATTAAAGTTTGTTTCCCTGGTTTAGTGATTTTTTCTTCATAACTTATAATTTAAAAAAAAATTGGATTGAAAAGCTCAAGTGTTGTGTAATTCTAGAATTGCATTACCAGAAATTATTCTGAATAAATTATCTTTTTATATGCAGTTATTTTGTTATTTCTAATTTTATTATTAAATTTTGTGTTTTTTAAAAGTGTTTAATTACATAATGTTCTTAGCATACTATTTCAAATCTTATCACTGCAGTGGACTTTTTCCTTATTCATAAAACTACTTTTTATCCTACAATGTAAAAAAACTACTATTTTCTGCACTGATACTTTCAACTACATTTGTGGTATAAATTATTGACTTCTTTACCAACAGTGCTTTTAATTGCATTGGATATTTATTACCAACTCAGACTTATTCATATATTTTATATAAATGACCTTAAGAAAACTATATATATAAATTAATCTCTATTTCCCTTGGTCATAGGATCGTGTGTGAATGGATGGAACAATTTTCCAATTTCTTTTGTTGTTGTGTTAATTAATGTCAGGAGAAGAGAGAACATTAGAAAATTAAAGAGAACTTTATGGGAATTCAATATAGTCTCATGGTTAGATCAACTGATGGTAAATAACAAATTTGTTACAGGGTCATGTGGCTGGTAGTGCATTAACTGGTATGTTTAGTGGAGGCGGCAGCAGCGAGACTGCACCACAGCCACAGCAGCAGCCGGCAGCTCAGACATACAACCAATACCAGAACCAGACACCGCAAGGACCCTGTGCCTGGGAAATTAAGCAGTTCCTTGAGTGTGCCCAACAACAACACGATCTATCCCTATGCGAGGGCTTTAATGAAGCTCTTAGACAATGCAAAGTTAACAACCATATGTAAACAAAGATTTTTGAAGGTGTTGCTTATTATTAGAATCCATCATGAATATTACTTTTAAAAATTCATTTTTGAAATTGTGCCAGATTTTTTCAAACTCTATTAATTGTTGGAAGTTTTATTTTAACATTAAGACATGTAATGTTAATTGTGTAATGCAGCACCTTCCTAGTATGTTTCATCATATATGATATACTTGAGAGGGGGGGGAGTGGGGGGGGGGGGGTTTAAATATTCTAGTAATCATAGTTCTTTTATTTTCTTATTTAAGACATTGTTATTGTGATGTAGAATTATAATTCTATTGCTGCAATATATCCAATTGTTTTACGTAATTTGTAGTAAAGTTTATTGCCAATAAATATAAAAAACCCAACATCTTGTTTCATTTATGGTAATCTAAATATTTTTCTAGAAAAATCTTTTATCATATGGCATTTTATCAGAATAGAAGAGCAAACTAAGACTAAAGTGTCACTGAAAATACTATAATAAAAGCAGAAAATAAATCATTTCAAATATGGATTTACCCTGGTTATGCATGACGAATGGCATAAATTACAAAGTCATTATCTCATAGAACATTGAATATCATGCCATGTCAATGCAGAGAGACAAAATCATCTTCACCAATTTATCAAAAGTGAGTGCACTGTTTTGAGAAATTGAAAACTGTTAACTTAGGGTTTAGACGTCATTGGACATGTAATTCAGCCAGCTTCGAAACCGTACGTCAGCGAGTCTAAGTAACCTTATATATTCTTCTCAAATCTAAAGAACCAATAGATAAATAAATATACATTATGTAAAGAGCTGAATTATTTTATTGAACGTGTGTAGGTCACGCTACTCTCGCAACGAGGCGCGGGCGCCGGCACATGCGCCCCCGATCATAGTAACTCCTGCACCTCGACGTTCCGTGTTTAGAGACGCTGCTGCGGTCGCCGGAGGCGTCACCGTCGGTACGGCAGCGGTAAGGCCATGGCATATATTCATAAAAAAACCCATGAAAAAAACTCGAAAAACGCAAGTAGACTTCGAATATTCGGAGGTCAAAATTTTTTCTTTATCTTATTTGTATCGACTGCTAGCAAATAACTCTGTGCTTCCACTATTCCCTATTCAATGCAGCTTGTTGGCAATACGTAGCCATTTCCCTGATGTCATCGAGCTAGCTCTTTTTTTGGCTTGCTTCCACTCCGTCGTCTATTTGTAAATATGTACAATAAAAAAATATTATTTAGGTAAATTCAACTGGGGTTTCTTTAAATTCTAGTTTGATATGATCACATGATGTTATCAAGTTACAATAATAAAACGAAACGCGTACTTTAAATTTAGCTGTTTTACTGCTATCCATACTAATATTATAAATGAGAAAGTGTGTTTGTTTGCTTGTCAAAACGGAGCAACAGATTAGTTTGATTTTTTATGTAGAGATAGTTGAAGGGTTGGAGGGTGACAGGCTACTTTTTGTCTTAGTCTATTACGACGCGAGCGAAGCCACGGGATAAAGCTAGTTCTACAATAAATAACAGGGTCACGTAGCGGGGGAGGCAATAACAAGCCTGTTCTCCGGGCGAAGACGAGAGGAGGTGGTGCAGCACCTGCCGCAGAACTACCAGCTGGGCTCGGAGCCCACCGGCCCTTGTGCCTACGAAATATCCACGTTCTTGCAGTGCGCCGCTAACCGAGAGAATCTACAGGAATGCGAAGCCTTCAACGAGGCACTAAGGGAATGCAAAAAACGGAATCGTAAGAACACTAGTCTTTTTCTAATCCATTGAGTTTAAATTTGAGTGTTAGCAATAATTGCTGCTTGGTGAGCCACAAAAAAAAAGAAAAAATATTAACAGATTATAAATTTGCTGATCAAAATATTTATTCTCCACTGCTATATGCCCGATCTTCTCTCTGTAATGTGTCGATAATTTAGAACGTTAAAAATTATGCATATTGATAAACTTTTTCTAATATTGGTTTGTGAATATTTAGGTTACGTACAAAGTACGAATGGTTTATTACATAGTATACTTTTTCTTTCAGGGTTACCTTAGAAATCTCATAGCACTAAAACAAAGTTAACTTAGCAATAAAGAAATAACTATAATAAATTAGTTTCATTTTATAATGAACTAGCTTTTGCCCGCGACATCGCTCGGTGTGGGTGAATAGAATAAGACAAAAAGGAGCGTATGCCACTCTCCAGCCTTCAACTATCTCTTCACATAAAAAATCACACTAATCAGTTGCTCCGTTTTAACATGAAAGACGGACAAACAAACACACACTTTTACATTTATAATAATATTATGGACTTGCTAAACGCTTTTAAATTATTTACTATCTTAGATGGTTTCGGTAAATAAAAGTCATAGGTACAGGTGTATACATAATAAACTTAAAATTTATTTACACCTTAGTACATAAAAATTGTGACGTTTCAATATAAATAAAGATTTGGGATCGTTTAACAAACAAGAAATATTGTAGTTTTAAATTCGAGAAAACATAGTTCGGGATACTTCAATATTTGAGAAAAACAATCGGATATTTCGCGTATCATACAAAATAAATGTATAGATTTTACATATAAACCTGTGGAAATAAATTCTACATTATCAATGTACAATATTTAACACATGTATTTTAACAGTTTGGCACAATAAAATTCTGTGGGTGAAACTGTAATTAATCACAATTTAGTTTCATTTATAATGCCAGAGCTAAATTATAACTTCTTTGGATTTGCATGATGAAAAAAATCAACTGACCGAAAATTCATAACACTAAAAAATAAACTACCAGATAAGACGTCAAAGTATATAAGAGATTTCCGTTTTTACATTTATCTACACATTGGTATAAAACAAAGCGAGTTAACACTACATATATTTTCCTATCCATGACCCTACCATTTTGCCGTACGCCGTACCCATTGGTCATGTACGCGAACGAAACAGAATAATGGGAATGTAGGTCAATTCACTCTAAAAACGCTTTATCTGGTAATAGTAACATTTACAACAGTTAACTGTTTTAATAGAGAACAATGAATATATTTGTGACAAAACAGCCTTATAATTAGGCTAAAAACAGTAAATACAAAATCAAAGAAATAGTAATATTATTTTTTTGTATATAGAAAGGAAGTGAGGAATAGAGATTCTTGGATTAGTATTAGCATATATTCACGTTTATAGATGTAAATATATGTTAAGACTGATAATTACGTATTGATAATGCATGACCCGTTTTGTTTATACAATGAAGTTCGTTCGTCGTGTCGATAATCGTCTTAAATCACTAAAATTCTACTAATAATACATTTTAACGCTTAAGCTAAATCAGTCTATTCTTAAAGCGACATTACGTGTTATGTTTAACAATAAAGCTTAAACGAATGATTACCATCACACTGGAAATTTCTGCAAATTAAGGCCACCAGGTTTCTTGTTAGTCTGATATTTTACATAATTCGTATGAAATTAATGTTAAAATTAATATTTAAATTACATTTAACGGACCATTATGTTAAATTTTACAACAATCGAAAATTTACATTCTAAATTAATATGGCAAATATTTCAATATCTCAATTTATTTCAAAATTAAATTGTATGTGTTTTTATAGAAAACTAATTTGACATTGTAATTTAGAAAAAAATATTAATGAGATAGGCTGAGTGAAACAATTTCTTAAAAATAGTTACATTTATTATATCGAGAACTATAACATTTCAATATATATGTAAATCACAAAAATTATGCACCAGCACATATATTTTACAGTAAACCAATGTTAGTGAACATCAGGCCAACACTGTCGATGTCAATCCCAAATTTCCAAAAATAATTTAAAGCTTATCACATTATATTTACACTCTGTGTAAATTTAGATTCCCATCTAAATAAACTGCGAATAAATCTAAGATAATCGCAAAACATAAGGCATTAAATTCACATAGCACATTATAACCTAATTACGTTCTATAATAGCCCTTTAAACATGGATTTCTTCTCGCGTCACGCGCCGTCGCATGACACAAAATGAACCACTTTCGTCGATATACCGAATTAGCTGATGAATCTTTTGAACGGGTGCAACGCTGAGCGCATTTCAGGTCACAAGCGCATCTCCCAGAGGATAAGATGCGCGTCTTTGGGGTTGGGGTCGGCAGCGGGTGCGGGCCGTTCAGCAGCGTCAGCCGTCTGTCGCCAGTCCACGTACCCGCGCCCGCCCACGACTGTCACCACCGACCGCCGCGCCGCGCTCTCACCTACTACGTAGTCGGCCCCGCGGAGACTGCGAGCCGCGCTCTTCGGCGCTGGTTTGGTCTCGCTGTTCGTGGCAGAGTCGCTTCGCGATATCGAGCGGTCGGAGGACATCGACTTGCTAGACGCGGAGTCCGGAGTGGACACCGCGACGGGAGCGAGGCAGGCAGCGCCTGAAGCTCCGGAGCTATTTCTAGAGACGGCTCGGAGGGCCATCGATTCCTCGCTGCCTGAAGATGTGCACAGACTCGAGGCGCGCGAATCTACAGACCAGCTGGACAAGTCGAGACTTCTCGGTCGTCCGGCGCGCATTCTGATCCTCCTATCGAGTGTACTCACTCTGAAGGGAATTGCTGCCAGCTCGGGGTCGCTTCGTCTGAGAGCGTCCCCTCCAGAACCGCTGACGTCACCCTCTCCTACGCAGTCTTTTACGAACATCAGATCTCCGAATAAGCCGTATACGTCGCATGCGTTTAGATTCGCGCACTTCGGTAAAGTTTTACTCAAGCGGACGTCACCTGGTTTCTTTCGCCGAACGACAGCCGATTGCACGCGTTGTGGTCGGTATGGGCTCGATTCCTCGGAAATTCTCCTTTCGAGCTTGGGCTTTTCATGGTCTTCTTTCATCTCTTCTTCTTTGAACTCGTGCAAGGTATTAGTATCGGCGAGCGCACGAGCATTGGACAGGTTTCTTCTGACGACGTTCACGTCAATATCTCGAGATTCCGGTAACAGCGACAAGAGGAACGTCACAGGTCCCGCGTGCGCGTGGTACGAGACTGCAATGTGCCCTCCGATCAGGGGTAAACCTTCTAATTTAGGTAGCGGGACTGTAACGGTGACACCGGCCGTGGTGCCTACCCACAGTAATCCCTGTCCGGCCTGTAACGCAGATACATGAGCTGGTTTACTTCCCTCCCTAGCGCCAATAGTCTTCGCGACGTCGGCAGCCATGTCAATATTCTGCAAATGCTCGAAGGTTTCAGTATGATAGAGGCTAACGTATGTCGAGTCTGAGAACGCCGTCCATAGTCCTACTCCAGAATGAGCTAGGTATCTGACAGAGCGGTCATCGTCACCTTTTAGTTCCAAGATACGCAAGATTTCGGCTGTCAAGGCGTTAATGGCGAAGACTCGTCGCGCGCACGTCGCGTATATGATTCCGTCGACAGGTAACACGCAGTGGACGGGTTTGTCTCCTAGTTCAATAGCTAGGGGTTCCTGGAGGGCCCAGGAGTCGTCGTGATTTCTTCTGAATACTGAAACTCGTCCGTTAGAGAGCCCGACGAACATAGAGTCGCAGTGATACTTCATCTGGGTGACGGCAGCGATGGTGGGGACCTCTGTCAATTTCTCCTGCTTCTCAGGCTCAACGCCGGAGAAAATAATGATCTTCCTGTCCTCAGTGCCAAGCCACACTGTGTCGCCGCACAGTGTGGTCACTTGTCGAACTCCCTTCGCGTATTCCATCGATGTCACCTGGATTAGGGATAATGACTTGGTTAAAAGATAAATTATCTAAGGATATTGAGAAATATATAACCTCAAAGTGAAACCATTCTCATTGTTCATGTTCTCATTTGCCTATCATACTAAAAACAAAAAGATAAACCTACCATAAGATACCTATTGTTTTTTACATGGTAAAAGTATCTAATTTCACTAGCTGTCATGTACCCTATTTACGATGAGATAAAATATAAATATAGTAAACAATTTTACAAATATTTAAAATGTACGAGATTTTACGTATCAGGTTGAGCCGGTGCTTATTTTAAAATTTGCTAAAGCTATTACAACAAACAAAGAATTTAGTTAGACCACCAAGTGAAATAGTAAAATAGAAAAGTATAGGATTGGAATAGTTTCCATTTTAGGTTATCTATTGAGCAATCACTATAAACAAGTGTAAGTATATTTTGGTGTCCACGCTTGAACGCTGATTTGGAAGTGAAAGACAAACGTACAATGTACCGGCTGTCTCGTACTCTTCCCGCGCGGTTTGTAAAAGTCAATCAAGAGAAAGGGCTTTACGCAGGAATTCTCATAGGCGATTGGCCACCATATCTGAATCTCCATTCCACAAACAAGCCCGCCATTTTGCTACACGTGTCCTTCGAGTGTCGCGACTTTTGGCTCTGTCTACCCCGTACGGGATAAAGACGTGATACTGTATCTGTATCTCGCATACCTTGGTGTCGGGCAGGTCTAGCGTGACGAGTGTCTTCAGCTTTGCTGCGCGGTGCGTGAGCACGCACACGTGGCTGTGCGCGCCGCCCTGCGCCGCCACCCACAGCAGCGAGCGCGAGCGCCGCGTCGACGCCCCGCGCGCCGATGTGTTGCCGCTCGACGTGTAGAAACAACCACAACGCACCTGCGAGTCGGAAAACTCTTGTGATTGCTTATATCTCGCGTGGAACGATAAGATATAATTCTTATGGCTTGAAATAATGAATTTTTAATCGTCAAATTTCAACTTTTTTGCTACAAATAACACACAGTAATAAAAACAATGCTATCTTGTGGCAATTAATAAAATTAATAAATAAAAATATTTATTAAAATTACATTATAGATATAAAATAACTTCAGTGGATATACATATATTTTTCTAAATAATCAGATACAATAATAATTGCGCTTATAGTGACAACTTACCTCAGTGAGATACTTTGAATTGTACACCGGCGTAGCAGCTACGAACAGAGGCATCTTGTGAGGCGGGGCGTGTTGTGTAGCGGGCAGTCTCCACGCCGGCGTATTCGCCGTGGCCGTGGCGAGTTGTGCGAGTCGCAGCTCCGTGGCCCAGGCGAGTTTGGCGCCCGGCTCGCTTGCACGGAACGTTAGCGGCTCTTCCCGACCTCGGATTGTCAGCTGAAGGCAGCAAGAGTCGACCCATGCCATCTCGTCGTCTTTTTTCTGTAACATAGAAAAGCCATTTATATAAAAACTAGCTTACATATGCATGCGACGCCGTCCGAGTGTTAACTATTATTGTTAATACCTCGGGTTTTAAGCGGCGTATAAGTTCTACCTTCTACAATAGAACTATGAAAACTGCATAAAATTCCATTAAGTAGTTTTTGCCTGATGTGCGTACAAACATACAGAAAGAAAAAATTCAAAAAAAGATCGTGTCGGTTTCTTTAGGCCCTATAAAGACCCCCCACTATGTTTTTCCTTTAATATCTCCCATGCACAGACAAAGCTGTTAACGGCTACTAGAAATAAATTAATAGATCATATAAACGTACCTGAATACTCTGCTGGATGTTCTGAAGCAGCGTGCGGAACATTTCTGGGGCGAGCTCTGGGTAAGGCGCGCGCAAGCCGGCGGCCAAGTCGGCCATCCGGGACACTGTCTCGTAGTCGTGCATCAGTGCTGACATCTCGTTGCACAACGAGTCCGCTGTGGACGTACTGAGGCCGCCACTGCTCGAGTTTGAGCGCAAACTGCCGCTACGGTTCATGCCTATCATGATAATATGAGGTTTTTAAAAAAAAGGTCAAATGTGAGTTACAACTTGTGGAGAGAATAATACCTTTAAAAAAATGACGACGATGTAGATAGATATACGCGCTATGAAATTGTAAATATTAAATAGAAGAAGAGAATAATAATAAAGGAGATATTATTTCGCTACGTGCTCACCCATCATTTAACATTTATTTATGATATTAAAATAAAAAATCATTAGTTACTTTGGATCATAGATATGTGTACTAAATTTAAAATCAATTGATTGAGGAGTTTCGGAGCAAAATGTGGCAGATAGTCGGACGCTCGACTGAGACTGACGTATTTTTCGTTTTGAGATAGGAAACCTTAAAAATAATATCGGCTACGTATTTTGCGTTTGATAATGCTTACAAATTTCAACATTATTATTAAACGACATTACAATATTGTGCGTTTGGTGTGATATTATAAATGGGAAAGTGTGTTTGTCGTTTAACGTCAAAACGGAGCAACAATATTTAAGCTATTGCATAGCTTTTATCGGAGGCTCTGAGCGCGGGGACCGAATGTAAAAATTCTGTAACGAAAAAAAACCTGACCTAAC
>JADGIL010057003.1:0-12597 GCA_020352625.1 Cactoblastis cactorum
TGGTCCGTTTGGTCCGGTTGGTCGGTTGGTCGGTTGGTCCAGTTGGTCCGGTTGGTTCAGTTGGTCCGGTTGGTCCGGTTGGTTCGGTTGGTCGGTTAAAAAAAAAATATTTTAGATCAACAATAGTATATTCTTATTTTTGAATAAATGCTATGCAATAGCTTTACCGCGGCAGTCCTCGAGTGCCACACGTTTTTTTTTTTTGTTATAGCGGCAACAAAGATACGTCATCTGTGAAAATTTCAACTGTGTCGCTATGACAGTTCATGAGATATAGCCTGGTGATAGACAGACGGACGTTGCAGTCTTTTTTTAGTTACGGATCTCTAAAACCCTTGGTTAAAGAAATTTGCGACCCCATTCAAAGTTATACTTTATTCTAATTTTAACAACATAATTTTGCAAATCTGTTGAGAGTAACTCTCCGTATATGATCCCCGGCGTATATACAAATATTTGTGACAACGCGGTTAAAATTAGAATGAATCGATAGACCCTCGTCCGCAGACTCATAACAAGCAGACCAGAACCTTTTGAAGCGAAGAAAACGTGGACTATGACACCGGCGACTATTTTTGCGCAGATTGTTATGTAAATGCATTATTAATTAAATTACTTTAAATGCTTTCACCATCAGTTAGTTCATGCCAACTGATATCAGTGACCATCCACTACTGTTAACCCTTCACACCAGCAATAGCTAGGTGGTGCACGAAAAATCATCAATCGCCGACAATGCGTTCCTTCTCTAAACGAGGCATCCACAAGCTACGTGCCCAGATGTTAATCGTTTAAAAGAAAAGTAATGAATGATTAATGAAAGACTGTAAAATTCAATCAAGAGAAAGGACTTAGAATAAAGATTTTTTCTTATAGGCGATGGGCTAGCAACCTATATGACTTTATCTAATACCCATTCCACCAATAAGTTCGAACCTCTTTAAAAACTATAAAGCTTAGCATTTTCCTATTTTAGAACTTATTTGACGTCTGCCATCGAGATTAATTAAGGGACGCTAAATTTAAGCATTATTAACATTCATAAATTAAGCAATATTGTATGTACATTTGCGAGGTCTACGTGATTTATGTCTGTTGTCGCCGAAACGATGGCTCGTTCCAAACTAAATGTGTCTTATTAAATCGTTATATCATATATTTTAGCTCCCTCCTAAAATATATTGCGTTTTAATCTTCTGGGGATTATTTAATTTTGACGAAAATACCATGAGTATTACGCATCTAGTATAAAAGCGAAGTGACTAACTGATATTCTCATCACATCACGAAATCTGAGAAACTTTATGGGATTTTGCAAAACTCCCACGGTACTAGGAATTAGGGCGCAAACGTAGCCATGTTTTTAACCGACTTAAAAAGGAGGTGGTTCTCAATTCGAATAGTATTTTCTTTTTTATGTATATACATCGATTACTACCACGTTTTTAGTCCGATTTACGTTTGTTGTACGATTACGTAGTTCTTTTTATATTCGACGAATGTTTGCCATTGGGTCCCATATAAATTTTATTCATTTTGGCCTTGTAGTTTTAATTTTGTTTATAGTTTTGTTGTTTTTTTTTTTTAATCCTTTTATTTACTTGTATATCACTGTTACGACGCATATTCATAGAATTTAAACAAATACCTAGCTAGATATTGCTAATGTACATTTGTAGCCTCTTAATTGTTAAGGCCTTACATTAAAGGATTTATTTGAATGGCTTAGGCCATTGAAGTTAACAGGGGCGGGTTTTGACTATACTACTGCAGTTATGGAGTTTGTTACTTCTCAATTTGCGTTTTGGAAGTGTCTTATTTGTCTGGGAGCGAAAGAAAAACGTAGAATGTGTCAGCTACTACTCTTCCCGCGCAGATTGTAAAAGTCAATCAAGAGAAAGGGCTTGAAACAGGAATTTTCATAGACGATGGAATAGCAACCTACCACTATTTCATAATCTCCATTCACCAATAATCTTACTATATTTCTAAGTTCGGCCTTCGAGTTTCGCGACTGTTGGCTTTGTCTACCCCGTCTAAAGGGATATTAAATGCGTGATACCGTATCTGTTATATATAAATAAGTATCTAAAACTCGGGGCAGTCAAAAAATATAATTTTCCATCATAACCAGACCAGCAATCGAATCCAGGACGCCTTCATTTATATGCACATACTTACAACACAACCCCGTCGACTCAAAAAGAGTAAAAGGGTATATTAAAAAAGGTAAATGGGCCCTGAAAATTCCGTATAAATATTACGCACAGCCCAGAATAGTTACTTAATCCGACCCTTCACGTAAACAATCTATACTAAAATACCGTAAAAGGGAAAGGTCGTCCTAACAGCCCTATTCACGCTCTCAATACCTATTAGGTATCGACATCGAACTCAATATCGTCTTAGACTAGCCAAATTATAGTTTAACTACAATATTTAACTAACCGTTGATAGTCAATTCTTTCTCTAAACAGAGAGGTCCCAGGTTGTACCTGACCGGGATTCAAACCCGGGGCCTACTATAAGTAGCGGTGAGGCACGTTAACCATCACACCACGGAGGTTAAATTATGATATCTTTTATTCTTAAATAAATAAAAGATTAATTATAAATATAATACGATATAGGGAAAGAAACTTTGTTTGAATTGAAGCACCTAAACTCCTAAAGCGATTTGAAAAATATTTTCAAAAGACTTTCTGTGATTTATTTGGCTATAGTATATATTCAAAATAATTAAGAATCCGTACGAAAACTTCGATAATGTAACCCAACATGTGAAAAGAATACAAAAAAAATACTTATTTCGCGCCCGCTGCGGAAATTATTGACAATACAACAAAATAATGTACTACGGTTTTATAGATGGCATTAATATTTACACAAAAGTCCAATTCAATTTTATGTACTGAATTAATTTTAATTTTGAAATGAATAGCGGAATAGCGAAGGTAGTATGTCAAAGACCGTAGTGAGGGGATGTAGTCTGCACCTACCCTAGGTCTGCACCTACCCTAATATGAAAATAAGACGTGATCATATGTATGTACTAGCTAATTTGGTCTGCCACTTAACTACTGAACTATAGAATTTTACGGTACATCATCTTTGTGTAACTTCAACGGTTTAGTCAGCGTACGTCAAGATACCTCTCAGAAGGTAGATTTTTTCCCAGCTTAATTGACATGTGTCATTATATTACGACCAAAATTACATAAAATCATCACAAATTGTAACCTATATGTTATTCTGATGTGTAACCTATATTACTGTAAAGTTTCATTCTCTATATATACTCTATGTTTCATTCAAATACGTCCATTAGATTTTTCATGAGAGAGTAACAAACATACATATGTACATCTATTCATACATCCTCATATCTTTCGCGTTTATAATATTAGTCTAGGATAGGATGTATATACACTATAAAATCCAGCATCACAATAATATTTTGAGGTCAATGGTTTAGCTCCTCTCGTTAACAAAGATTGAGATATTGGTCATGTTTACCGTATTTTCCACTTCATTTTATTTCACATTGTGTTGCTTTCTAATCACCCTTTTCAGACTTCCGTA
The DNA here is from genome assembly GCA_020352625.1 of Cactoblastis cactorum. Classification (NCBI taxonomy): domain Eukaryota; kingdom Metazoa; phylum Arthropoda; class Insecta; order Lepidoptera; family Pyralidae; genus Cactoblastis; species Cactoblastis cactorum. The sequence continues at coordinate 3,583 of JADGIL010057003.1, forward strand.
ACCAAAGGGTAATAATGGGAATCTATTACTAAGACTTCGATGTCCGTTTGTTTGTCTGTCTGTCAAGCTGTACTGTTATAGCTAAGCTAGATAGTTGAAATAAGAAAATCTGGCCAAGTGCGCGTCCGAGTCCATTATCTATGGAACAAAGGGTTCCATTATCAACGAAAAATTGTAAACATGTGTTGTACTGGAGCCCCCGTCGGTTTTTTTATGGCAGAGGGAGGCAAACGAGCAGGCGGGTCACGTGATGTTAAGTAATCACCGCCGCCCATAAACACCTGCAACACCCGGTTGCCGCCGGCCTTTAAGGGATTTATACGCTCTTTTCTTGAAGGTTCCGATGTCGTATTGGTCCGGACATACCGCTGCAGGTAGTTGGTTCCACAGTGTGGTCGTACGTTGTATAAAGTTTCTTTAGAACCCAAAAAATTACTCAATATAGATTAAAATTAAAATTGATGAATGTGGTAGAAGCGAAGGAAGTACATATGACAGGAACATAGTAAGTGCACTGCACCTATGGAAAAAAGGCGGTATTATTATATGTATGTATATTAAAAATTATTTTGAATTAAAATGTAATTATATTTTTTTCTTTCTTGTTTCAATGGATCACATATACAATGTGATTATTTAATTTTTGATAATACTAGACCCCTCGTGCACGAGTCGAATCCGCTATTAGCCGGTTTTCTTCTAAAAAAATGGTTTCATTGTTAGATATACGGCTATTATTCGCAAGTGCGTACGTGAAGGTTCCGTATAAGAACATTTAAGGGATAACAATCTCTTTTACACAGAATTCTGTAATGTCATACGAACGAGTGATATTACTGGAACATTATATCTCGTATATTTTAACGAGATGCTTCCATTTTGGCTTGGGAGCGAAAGAAAAGCCGGTAAAGTGCGAGTGAGACTCGCGCATGAACGATTCAGTATCATTATCTATATATAACGCTAAATATATCAGATTTGTTTGTATGGAAGCACCCCTAATTACATTTTTATTAGTATGCGTTGTTATAACGGCAACAGAAATTAATTATCTGTATATAATTCAACTGTCCCCTTTTTTAAATCTTGACTTGAGTGCATTTGACTTCGGTCCCGCTGATGGGAAGTTACGGTGAAGTACACGGTGGAGCACACAAACTCAAGTAATGCCTATTCACTCTTGCCTTGAGATCCCCATATTGAATTAATTCAGGAACAACGACTCAAGGTACGCTTATATAGTCTACTAGCTTTCGTCCGCGGCTTCGCCAGCCTAATTTTACTATCATATGAAATATTTTCACCCCTTTTACCCCCTTCGGAGTGGAATTTCCAAAAATTCTCTCTTAGTGCTCCCCTACACTTTCCAAGGAACATACATGCCAAATTTCAGCTTCTTGCGTTCAATAGTTTTGGCTATGCGTTGTTTGTCTGTCAGTCACTCAGTAACGGAAGAGTTTTATATATGTATAAAGATTTATCGAGAAAGGCTACTTATTCCCACGGGAATGGGAGCAATGTAGAGGAAACCGTGATACAATCGCTATGTGCTATATTTCTACAAATATTTTCGTAAAGCCATTTACAATCAAGACCACACGTGCTACTAATTTATTTTCGAACTCAGACGGCGAGAAATGGGGGAGCGGTGAGGGGTGCACAGTATAAAAAATTTAGACACTTATTGCGTTTGATGTACCAACGAGTGTAATGAACACGGCACGACACAGTCTAAATGTTAATGTTGATAATGAAGTCTACTCATTATATAATAATTATTTCAAAAAATATATTTCAAAAATATTAGGGAAAAATTGAGTTAGCCCTAAATTAAGTTCGAGGCTAATTTTATGGGATACTAATTCAACGACACTATATTTTATGATAAACACATGTATAGATAAACATCTAGGACCCAGGCCAATCAGAAAAGTACCATAATGACCTGACCGGGATCGGAACCCGTGATCTCTTGGTTGAGTAACAAGGACTTTACAGTGCTCCAATGAGGTCGTCGAATTTTAAACTAACAAAAAGTTTTAAGGCTCTCAACATTTATTTTTTCCTCTTAAATTTATTAGTTTATTTTGTAATACAGATACAGAATCATGTCCTTATCCTCTACGGGGTAGAGAGAGCCGAGAATCATAAGACTAGAAGGCCACGCTTAGCAGCTTAGGTTATGTGATAGAGACTGTGAAATTTTCCCCTGAAGTGATCGCTATAACTTACCTTTTCCCTTAAAGGCCGGCAACACTCCTGTGACCCCCAGGGTTTTGCAGGTGTCTATGGGCGGCGGTGATTACATAACACCACGTGACCCGCCGGCTCTTTTGCCTCTCCCTGCCATAAAAAAAACCAATGGTAACTCACAAAATGTAGCACTTGAACCTTGGGCTTTTTCTCATAGGCCTCTTAACCAATCAGCCGAATTCGAACTTGGCAAGAGATCAAAGTAATGCCCTGAACAGAAGATTGATTCATAATCAATAAAACGAATAGTCATTTTTTCATATTATAAGGGATGAAATATTATTATATATCTCCAGACTTGTGGTGGAGTAGTTAAATTGTCATTATAGCAAAAAAAATTAAAACCAACTAAAATAAATTAAAAAAAACAATTCAACAATACCTACGTAATATAATTTAGAGTGCGTATTTTTTTTTTAATTTCACGGTATTTCAGAATCTATTAATCCATTTAATGTGCTGTTGAAGACAAAATGTATTTCCGTTCTGTGTGATGAATGATTAAATAACTTTTAATCATAGTAATTAATAATATGCTTGTGTAATAATTCGTTAAATATTATATAATATATATATAATAAATAAATATTAGTAATAATTCTAAAAATGCATTTTTTAAATCTACGTTATTCTTTTTAATATAAATTATTTAGTTAATTATAGAAGTTAGATGTATTTTATCGCGGACTATTTTATGGATCTACCAAAAACCTATATTTTTGTAGTATATTTTATGCATGTATAATCAACAGTAGAGCCAGCGCACGCACGTCAAGATTTTCGGTAGCACTTTTTTCCCGGTTTACTTTACTAGTATTAATAATTTTGTCTGAAAACTAATTTATTTCAAAAAAACTATATGCCTATAGCAATTTCGGATAACAAAGCTTTCTAATAGAGGCTCTCAATTTCTCTGACATTATAGCTCCCAATCGTATAAACCGATTTGGAAAAATTGAATTTTCTTAAAAATATGATTTAATCAAGAGCTATGCTTTTAACCTCCAACGCAAAAAGGGGTAAGTATGACGTGTATTTTGTTATATTGTGTCGGGCTGTATCTCATAAACCGTGAAAATTAGTTGAAATTTTCACATATGACGTATTTCTGTTGCCGCTCCGTCAACAAATACTAAAAACTAGAATGAAAATATAAATATTTAAGGAGGCTTCCATACAACAAACGTGATTTTTTTCCCAATATAGATAACGTAAGCCGCTTACAGGTTTGCTTCCCTCTTTTATTAAAAAAATTTAGATATATATTTATAGAATATGTTTTTATTTGTATAATAACTTTAAAAACAAATAATTAAATTAAATTAAAATTAAATGAATATATAATTTTAATTTCATTATTTATAATTAAATACAAGAAACGTGATGGTTTTACTATTTTATACCAACAGTACGAATCCCGTCGTGTATGTGTCCGACTCGCACTTGGCTGATTTTTCTGTTATCTCCACCACAAAATTGACTGTTCCTGTGCTATAGTGTCAGCTTACTTCACTTGAAGGTCACGGACAGGCGGACAGCTTAGTTTTATGAATATAGTTTCATTTTGACCATGTAAATTAATAGTATTACTGCTAAAATTTAGACTGTGGCGCTCCCATTACGCCGATAGGAGTCGGCGGTACAAATTGATTCCCGCTCAGCGGACACAAAAAGTGAAAATCGTTCGTAATGCGTTGACCCACTTCGTTAACTAGAGGTTATTGCTTTACACAAACCAGTAACACTTATTAACTACAACTTAAGACTATTTATTGACGTTGTTAGGGTTCTGAACCCAAAGTCCTTCTATCTTTCTATCCATCTGTCACCAGAATGTATCTCATTAGCCGTGATAGCCAAATAGTTCAAATTTTCACAAATAATGTAGGTATTTATGTTGCCGCTATAACAACAAATACCAAAATAACTTAGTACTAAACTAACTTAGTTACTATAGTGTCCAAAGATCATAAAATGTCTTTTAATAATCTGTGAACAAATCTTTATCTCTTACTGGTTCAATAGAGTCAAGAGTCTTGACACTCGGAGGCTGTGCTTAGCTGATGGCTTAGAAGTGAAAAGTGAAATAGGTAAATAATGGGTTTAGAGTCGAAAAAAGGCAGATATAATTACTGCCTATGAGAAAAACCATGTGTAAAACTTTGGTCCTTGATTGAGTTTTACAATCTGCGCGCGCGTTTGCTTTCTCTCACAGACTTGCATGGAATGACAAAATATAATAGCTACAGACTACCATCATTTAGAACGACCACTTCTGAGAAGAAATACCGGAAGCAACAAGCAAAATGTCAATATAGAAGATATCATTTATTTTCACGACTCTATCTACTACTAATAAGCGTTTATAGGCTGTTTCTCGTGGGATTCGAACCCGCGACATTCTGTTCACAAATCCTATGGAAATTCGCAAAATACGACCCCCTAATCCTGCTATAAATAACCAAATAAAACCCTGGGCGTGAAGGTAAGGCTAAAGTTTGATATATAGCCGAGTTATTCTTCAAATAAAAAGTAGCATTTAATATAAGAATAAATTGTTTTATATTCAACAACGTACGATAAAAAACTAGACTCACAATCCCGATAAAAAAGGGTCCCCGGGAAAACACTGGTCAACGCTTATAAATGGACACATTAAGACATTTTCAAATAAACGATTATGGAAATCATGGCTGAGAAACATACGGGAGTGGACTGGTATCAACAAAGTTGAAGTGCTATTTCGCTTAGCGATGGACAGGGAGGNNGAGGAATTTGCGAAGCTGACGGCCATCCTCTAGTAATGGAGAGGAACATCAAGAAGAAGAAGATTATGGAAATGGAACTTAGTCGAAATAATCATATAATAGTATCATCATCTTTATCGTCTCTTAAATCGTCTTTATTACAGTAAGGACGATATTTTATTTCATTTTGTTCGGAACAGTGAATGTAGATAGTTCTTTATATCGAGATATTAGATCTTTAGCTCGAAGATTTTATTAACTTTTCTATTGAATTGAGTAAAACTAGTTATTGAATACTTAAATCCATACTTCAATAGTGTGGTTAAAGGACTTTATTTCTCGAAGAATACTAATATTATAAATGTGAAATGTCAAAATGGAGCAATAGATTAGTGTTATTTTTTTTTTATATGAAAATAGTTGAATGGCTGGAGTGACATATACAACTTCTTGTCTCTTTCTATCCCTCCCCACCCTTCCACCAAATTTGACGCGAGTGAAGCCGCGGGCACGCTTGACCTTTTTGTACACGACTCTTGGCTCTATCTACCCCGAAATGTATTGTATAGGTACCTATATGTACAAATTTATTTCAATTTTATCAGTCTGCTTCTGTTTTTAAGAGATGGAAATGTGCAAAACTTCATAAAAATAATTGTTTAACACTTGCTACGTTTTGTGTTTAATGATTTGCATTTTTAATGTTCCGTACCCATAGGGTAAAACGAGAATCTATTACTGAGACTTCGCCCTCTGTCACCAGGCTATATATTTTGAAACATGAAGGTTAGACAATTGAAATTTTACGAAACGCCCGTCACGATCAGCGAGACGTCAGCTTTATCATTTTTAGCGTTCATCATGACAATAGGGCAACTTATCTACACAATACCCAGTGAATCACATAATTAACGACTGCTAAATTGTATGCTGTGTCACTATTTCCGACTTTCTGAGTTCTTTTCTGCTGGCATAAATATATACTAAGTAGACCACATTTATCATCTGCATAGAAATCACATATGACGATCATGTTTTTTTTATCCGTGCGTTATCCCGGTTGCATCCTCAGCAGTGACGCTTCCGAGCCCGGGTCCGCTGTCTAAACTAGGAGATTTAGTTAGGTTACTGGTTTTTACATAAAGAGACTACCGTCTGATTTCGGCAACCCAAAGAACAATCCAGAACCAGTTCTAGATATGACGACCACGTTAGCGCAGTGGTAACATTCTTGCCAATGTTCCCAAAGTCCCAGGTTTAATCCTCGATCAAGTCATGATGGAAAATTATCTTTTCCTGATTGGCTTAGGTCTTGGATGTTTATCAATATATGTTTTTTTTTAATATACTATCTTTAAGTTAGTATCTATTAGCACAAGTTACGAAATTACTTTGGGGCTAACTCAGTCAATGTGATTTGTCCATAATTTATAAAAAGTGATTTTTGTTGTAAATTCAATATAGTCATTTATTAACTTTTAACTTATTATTAAAAAAGTTTTTTCTCGTTTGCTTTTAAAAAAATCTAAATAGGGTAGCTAAATTAAGTTGGTATGCATTATTAATATGAAACAGAAACTAACAAATAGTACTTTTATAACGTAGTTTATTAAGCAGCTTATGTTGACCTAAGTATTTAAATTTTATATAAAACTGATCTGGTTCATAATAGGAGGCAGTCAACTCCTGATGTCCATGCAAACACAAATTGTATTTTTCAAGTTTTTGTAATTCGATTGTAGTTTTTAATTTCGATATTGATTCAGTTAATAAACTAGTGCTTTTCCTTTATCGACATTAAAGTGTTTTTATTAAAGACCAAACGTGGGTTACGTTTGGTCTATTTGATATTATGTCTATGGCTAGTACACAGTACCTAATAACAGCTTCCAAAATTTTACTTGCGTGAAATTTGAGCTTTTTGTAGGCTTTAATTATCGGGACAAAAGATATTCTGTCTATCGATCGAATAATTAAAGCGAGAAGGTGAACAGACCAACTTAGTTTTTCATATTAAGCGAGCGAAACGAGGTTACGCTATGCCACAGCCGGTATATAGTTTTTGTATACTTTAAATAAAATCTATCGCATCTATACATATAATAAAATTGCAACCGATCTATGTCTGTACATGGGAAATATTACGGAAAAAATGTTGCATGTTATTTTTATAATTTTTGTCTGTCAATTGTGTATGCGCTTCACACAAAAACCACTGGGTGAAATTTGAGGTGTTTTTCACAGTTGTATCGTAGAAGGTTTAACTTAAAATACAGCGTTGTTTTTATCTCGATACGCCGCTTAGAACCCGAGATATGACAATAGTGTTTACGCGCAGACGATGTCGCGGGCAAAAGTTAAACTGAAAATGTTCCATGTTAATTACTCCGTACTAATTATGATTGATGGGTATTGCCTTAAAATTTCATTATACTAAATTATCTTTTTATCATACTATATTCGTTTTTGGGTCTCCGTATCCAAAAGGTATACCTATTACTAAGATTATTAGATTATAGGCAAATTAAAAGAAATCTTTTTCTAAGATTCCGCTGTGTGTCACCGGCTTCGATCAACAATAAAGAACTACTCGTAGAATCCCAGTTCTGATCAAATCAAACAAAAATCGTGAGGACACTTCAATAAAGATGACAACTACTATGATTTTTTCCACAAAGTTCCATTTTCAGAATCGTGTATTAGAAAATAAGTCTGATGTGTGCAAGTTGAAATCATGTCAAACTAACGGTACTAGTTGAAGTCTGTTTATTTAATGTCACTTATAAACGATGAGCAGTGTTTTGCCGAGATTGTGAGTTTAGTTGTCATACGTCGCTGGTCACCAGGCTGTATCTCATAAACCGTGAAAGTGAGACGGTTGAAATTTTTATAGAGGATTTAATCCTAGTCCTGCTACAAAAACAAAATTTAAATCAAAATAAAATAAATATTTAAGAGAGCTTTAAAAAACAAACACAACAGTTTGCAATTAAAAAACGAATGATACGGAACCGTTCGCTTGCCAGCCTAATTCGCCGTTTTTGTTAGGGTTTCATACCCAAAGTGTAAAACGGGAACCCTATTACTAAGATTGCTGTTACTGTCTGTCTATCTGTCACCAAGCTGTATCTCATGAACTATTATAGTTAGACAATTGAAACATTCACTGATGATGATATGTTTTATTATTATGATGATTATATGTTTTATTTGTGTATAAATAAATTAAAGGGGGCTCCCATACAACAAATATGATTTTGTTGCCGTTTTTCATAGATAATGGTAAGGAACCCATCGTGCGCGAATCCGATTCGCACTTGGCCGGTTATTTATGAATCGATCGATTTAATTTCCTTCTTAGTGTAATATCCATCAAAATACGACGAAATCAACGACTAGCGATCGTGATACAGTTTTCATAAATAATTTATATTCAAATTGCCTACGATAAATCGTCTTACCCGTAATAGACATTTGAATAAATTACGAGGCCCGATCAAAAACTCTCTCGTACCTTTTCTCGCTTATTAAAAAGTTTAACCTGTCCCTTTCTATCGTCGATTAAAAGCTATCACTTTGTTTTAATAACTTTTGGACACGAAATTTTTGAATAGTTTAGAATATAAAAAATGTTAATACATTATTAAAAATGCTTTCGTTATATCAAAGTATATCCTAAAAGTAATTAAAACTATTTAATAACTAGAGTCTAAACATGACTATATTAAAGAGAAACTATATTCACACACATAAATAAATAATATCATGTGTTAATGAAGAATAAAAGAAAAGAAAGTAAAATGGACACGAGTCGTAACACTCGAAGACCAACCACGCTAATCTGAATTAGGCTATACATAGGTGGAATGGAGATTCAGATAGAGTGACAGGTTGCTAGCCCATCGCCTATGAGAAGAATTTAATTTATACAATGTTACTTACATAATTATTAATTATTTCTTAAGTTTACGCGAATATTACACATTGAAATGAAACAAATTTAACGGATTTTATC